>JAUPMG010118594.1:0-11818 GCA_031762675.1 Pachysandra terminalis | reverse complement strand
AAGGAAGATGGAAAAGAATTAACAAGGCAAGTTTTAGAAAGCTAACCAAATCAACCCCAAAAGACATTCTTCTTGGGAGAGCCGCGCGTTTCATGTTAATCCTTCTACAATGGCTGATAGGCAACGTATCATCAAAACAAAAAAAGGAAATAGAAGAAAGGGCTTAGATGAACTACCAAAAGAGAGAGATTATTTGGCAGCCAAGGGCCAAAAAGATGTAAATTTGAACTCGCAAAATATTAAATTCAATGTTAGAAGTAGAACGAAAACAGAACACCAAAAGAACGAGGTTAGGCTTAATGTGGTTGTGCCTTGATTAGTCAATGATTTATAATACAATGTTACATTATAAAGTAAGAAGAAGAGAGAAAAGGAAAGATAGTAAGAATAAAAAGAAGAAAGAAGAAAAGAAAGAAGAGTGAAGAATGGAAAGAATGGGAGAGAAGAGAGGAAAGAATATATGGAAACATAATAAGGAAACAATTGGGAGAGAATCATAAATCCTTGATTACCTCCCAAACAAAAGGGCTAAAAGAGATTTTTTTTGAGAGAACAAAACATAAAGAGAAGCTTTAGGGTACGTAGAAAGGTTATTTCTATCGCAAAATCTGGGATCTTAAGAACCAATATCAGACTTGGATATGTATTCTAACAAAATCGTAATGTGTTTGTGAACTGAATGTAACTTCACACTTAGGTGATTATTTGGGAAAGGATTTGCTGTGGGGTGAAACGGTGTGGGGTTGCTGTGGGGGTAGACACAGCCCCACACCGTGAAATTACCATGTTGCCCCCGTCATGGTGGGGCCCGCAAGGGCAACATGGTAATTTCAGCTGTGGGGGCTGTCTCTACCCCACAGCAACCCCACACCGTTTCACCCCACAGCAAATCTGCTCCCAGTTTATAAGGCCCAATTGATGAATTTGGATGGGTTTGACCTTTAGACTTTTACTTTAAAATTTGCCCAACTCAAAGAAAATGACCTTGTGCAAATGGTATTAGTCTTAACTGTTTCTGCCTTAGCCATGCTCAAGTTTATATTAGACAGGCCCACACTTACACACTACTGGTGAGGAAAAATTATAATTTTGCCCTCCGTGTTATTTCACATAACACATATCACGGCCTCTCATAACAGAGGATCTGCGTCCTAATATTAGAGGGCAGATCCTCTGTTATAAGAGGCCGTGTTATGTGAAATAACACGAGGAGCAAAATTATAATTTTTTCCTCATAAAGCAACTCAGGTGAGGGTATAATTTTGCCCTCCATGCTATTTCGCATAACATGGCCCATATCACGGTCTCTGATAACAGAGGATCAGCATCCCTAATATTAACCCGGTAATAGATTTCAAAGGGAGCACAAACCAAACTTTAATGTAACAGTGGGGGGTGCAAGTGGACTGGGCTGATATAAGCCCAATCCTGGACTGATCATTAATAAATAGTTCACTGAACTAAGTCTGAGGCCATACTTATGGTAACTATTTGTCCTTTCAGCTTTGACCAAAGCTAAATTTTAGTAAAGGCCTAAAAACCAAGCCCACACCTTTCCATTAGGAGCCAGTACTCTTCCTATAAATACATGGCTAGATCCAAGGCAATGGGGTAGGTTAAACGGGTAACCTACCTTGCCCCCATCCCTTCCCAAATGGGCTGGGTTTGGTAAGCAATAAATTGGGTTCAGGATTGGTTCAACCTGTATTCATAATATATATACGCTGCGATTGGGTAGGGCGCAACCTCGAGCTGATTAGATTAGGAGCAAATTTGATATAAGGTTGACTCTTTTATGCGCGGTTTAGGGTTTGCCAAATTATTAGAAAAAAGGAAAAAACAATAGGAACCTTGATTATTAAATAATTTTAAATACCTATAGTAAATAGTTTAACAATTTCATTGATTAAATAATTGTTTTTAATTATTTTTATACTTTTATTTTAACTCTTTTATAATTGTTAACTTTTCTAATTGCCAAAATTTTCATGAAGTCCAAAATGAAGGATTTGATTTAAAAATCCTGATAATAATTTTATTTTTAATTAATGTATATAGTTTTAGGTAGATTTAGTTTTGTTAATCTTGAAAGAAGGAAAATTTAATAAAGGATTATAATCCTTTTAAGTAAGACTTGTAACCTACCCTGGGTCGGGTGGATAGTGGACCCTTGTCAATTGGGTTAATTCGGAGTTGCCACCACTCATTGGATTAAAGGTATGAATGGTCACCTATAAATGTGTCAAATTAAGCTCAAAATTAGACAGATAATAAAACTGATAAAATGGTTTAACCAATATATGTAAAGAGGTTTAGTTAATAAAATGGAAAGGTGTTAGGCACTGTTCTCTCATAGTTCAACCAATTACCTATCCATGTTTATTTGGCTAAATTAGAAAGAAAGCAAAAAAAATAATGACCCTAAAATTATTAAAGAAAATCCTAAAATAACTTGAATCCCTTAAAATGTCCTAAGAAACCCAAACAAAAAAAAATTACAGAAATAAAAGAACCTAAAATAATCTAAAACGCATTAAAAGTTCTTAAAGCCCTAGAATTACACACACAAAAAAAAAACAAATTCCTAAAAATACTAAATAAAAATCCCTAAAAAAAAGAAAAAAAAAATAGATAACCATCAACATTATTGAAAAAAAAAATCCTAAACAATCCAAAATACCCTAAGGGCCCGATTGGTTTGTGGAATTGAAGGTGGAATTGGGGCTAGAATTGAAATTGGAGCGTCCAATTTCAATTTTATGCTTGAGAGTGCACTAAGGAATTAGAATTCGAATTGTACATGAATTCCACAGAATTCCTTTGTAGGCTATTTTTGAAATTGTCGAATTCATAGGAGGTAGGCTGTTAAGTACAATTCTCTATCCCCTGGATTTCAAATGGAGGTGGCAATGGGTTAAGTCAGGTAGGATCTTGATTACAATATAGTCAACCTGAATCCATCTATTTAATAAATGGGTCACTTGGGTTCAGATGGATCAACAGGTTTATAACCTAAACCCATCAATCCAACCCATTTATCATTCGGGTGGGTTTGGGTTGACCCAATTAAGAAAAAATAATTTTTACGTGCTCAAACCTGTTGAAATATTGTGTCGGCTATGGCGGGTTAGATCAGATTCATTAGAACAAACAATGGGTCGGGGTTGGGTTCGATATGTTAGCGGATTTAAAGTGTAAAATCCACCAACCAACCCAACCCATTTATTTTTCGAGCGGGTTCCGGTTGACCCGATTAATAAATTTCTATTTTTGTCAACCTAAACCCGCTGAATATTGGACAGGTTTGGGGATGGTTGGCTAGTCGGTCAGATTTTACCACCTCTATCTTTAACCCAATAATAAAAATAAAAAAATTTTATTTTTTCACTATTCTAATCATCCTTACTTGTCACCATTCCTCATGAGATCATCAAGAAAAAAACTATTCCAAATTCCAATTATTTTTTTGACATTCAATCACGAGAATCTCAATTCTACTCAATTTCAATTCTCAATGAATTAGAATTGGAATTATAATTCCTGACATCAATTCCAACTTTTCAAAACAATTAGACCCTAAGGGTCCGTTTGGATTGTAGGAATTCAGAGGTGGGAATTGGAATTGGCAGGTTTGAATTTCAATTCTTCCATTTGATGACCAATTTCTACGAGAATTAAAATTCATGTGGGAAAAAAAACACCCAATTCTCACGATTCATGAGAATTATAATTCCAATCCTGGGTGGTGTTTATTGTAATTCCCACGTAAATTAAGTGTAACACCCTGAATAAATCCTAAAACTATAACTTGAAACCTTAAAGATAAAATAGTAATTTGATAAATTAGTAATTTAATTTCACTAATAAACTAGGATTAGCATTCATAAAATTTTTAATCATATAAAACATAATTAGAAACACTTAAGTCATCTAAGACAAATCAGGTTAACCAGATAGACTTAGGATGCAGTACGGGTAAGATAACTGAACTTAGCAGTTAAATAGGAAATAAAATCAATTAGCACGATAATAATTATTTTTAACAACTTGTAAGATTCATTTGCAAATCCTAAACCTAATTTCACAATCAGAAGTTAATTGGAAACTATAGAGCCTAAAACCCTGTGGCTGTTTTAATGTTACAACAATGCCTCAGGACCTATAAATAACAAACAAAACCTAAAAACCCTCATTTATCTCTCAACTCTCAAATCGTAGACCGCTAGAATGCAAGCGGAATGATCTCGGACGCGACCCGGCATGGTGGTGCTATTTCGGATGCGACCCGGCACGCCCAAGTTGAGTTTTCTTCATTGTTTGTGTATTTATTCCTATTTCAGCATTATGATCGTGG
Organism: Pachysandra terminalis; assembly: GCA_031762675.1. NCBI lineage: Eukaryota > Viridiplantae > Streptophyta > Magnoliopsida > Buxales > Buxaceae > Pachysandra > Pachysandra terminalis. The sequence goes on along the minus strand of JAUPMG010118594.1, from coordinate 7,464 downwards.
GGGAAGTATTTTATTGATTGTAGTCTTTCATCCCCCATGAGTTTACTAGATTACGTGTCACATTTAGGAGCATTAAAACCTTTGTGATCGCCCCTTGTGACCTAGAAATGTTTAGAAATCCAGACTTTTTCCAAGTTTGGGAAATCAAGGAGTAATCCCAGCTCTACTAGTGTAGACTAATTCTTTTGACCTAAAAAATCACACACGAAACTCTCTTAGGATATTAGAAAGCTCTGGGTGAAATTTCACCTAGAAAGATTTGCCTGATCCTGAGCTTCGACAACCACCTTGGCTCACCGAACTACCCCATCGAAATTCGGCTACCTCAATCAGCTCGCCGAGTGACCCCACCATGACACTCTTGGTAGACGGAAATACCTGAACCGAGCTTCGGAGACCTCCTCGGTTCGCCTAAGAGACCACCGAGAACTTCGATGACCTCCTTGGTCAGCCGAAGAGCCCACCGAGTCTTAGAAACCCTATTCTGTGTTCTGGAACCATCGCTGAGACATTTCGGCGCACCGAAGCACCTCGTTGAACCCCTCTCGGTTCGCCGAAGACCCCGTCAAGTACCTCGCCGAGACCCAAACCTGGTCCTATGTTTGGTTTTTCACTTTGGATACCAGTAATACCCGTAACCTAACTGTTCTAGCTTACTTTTGATGATAGTGGACTTGTCCAACAAGATTTGACCTTTTAAACCCCAGTTTGGTCTAACTTTGGGTTAGCCTGGTAGTGTGAGTTCTCAAGAAACCTGTAGGAACAGAACAAACCCATCCATCGGTTCTTTTCCATATTTGTGTGTGTCTAAGTATAGGCTTTGACCTCATATATTATTATGTGATGATCTGTCTGCCTATGTGGATGTTTAGTGTTGTTATCTGCCTCATCTACTTGTTGTGAGATGTTATGCCTTAGAGTGTCTAAACTTTGGTGTTACTTATTGTCTTCATTTCTCAGACCTGCTTCACATGTGTATTGCTCCATGTTAGATGTTCATACCCTGCTTGCCTAATTTCATTATATATTTTATGCTAAATATATATATATGCTCAGAGTGTGGTATTGTGGATTACTGTTCCTTAGTGTTTGTCTGTCGTTTATATCCTACCTACATTGAATTTATCTCTTTTCTCACGTTTAGATGGTTAATTATACTTTGTGTGTATTGTGTGCACTATTGTGCCTTGAAGTGTAGAATCATGGGACTGTGCCCATGTGTTTGTTGAATTGAATATATGACTGTGAATCATCGTATAAATGCATAAATTTGAAATGAATTGAATACAACGAGTTGCATATGGACTTTTCTGCCGTAATGGCTCAGTCTAATACCCCTTGCAATACCCATGGGTTTAGACTATCAGATGATTAATTGACTTTTAACTATGGTATCCTATGAGAGGACTATGTTATTTCCGCCCAAGCTGAGAGAGAGCCCTCGTGTTGGTATGCCTCGCAGACTTTTGGCGAGATGTTGTTAGCTCCCAAGGTGAGGGATATGCCCTATGTGATGATCCCAACAGACTTGTAGGAAGATGCATGGTGAGGGATATGTTGTGTGTGATGATCCCAATAACTGAAGCATGATTTACCTTTCTATAGGATGTAAATGTGTATGATTCCCTTAGGAAGACTTACGGTAGCGATGGCCTTGGAAGTTTACCCATGATAAAAAAAAATAAGTGGGGGGAGGGATTGTGCCTCCTAGGTTCAAAACCCTTAAAACTATGTTGCACACATAAAATATCATATCCTTGAGAATGACCCTGTATAGGGGGGATGGATCATGACGACATCTTGCTCAAGGACTGGTCGATCGTGTAGGAACTTACTATATTTGCAGACCATATAGCACTCCTTTACATTTGCACTGAGCACCTGCATATTCATTGTTGATATCATTTTGAACGCCTAGTGTATTACACACTAAACCTAATCATCGTATAGAATTAGGCATGCATACATCGTAACACAGATCTTTGATTCAGTACCTAGTGAGGATGGGAGAGAACAAATAATGTGTGATTATTGTTGTTCACTACTTTATCACCTTATACACAGTTGTTATCCATATCACATCACATATACATTATTGTACTTTTTCTCATAATGTTGGGATATGAGTAAATACCTTGCATTGAAGGATTACTCATTCTGGCTTCCAACTTATGTTTGTTGATTTATATCTTTCAGGTCTTGGAGCTTGGTAACAAAGAGAGAGCCTGGGAATGGGTATAGATGACCTGATCTAGTTGTAGAGTTGTGCTAGATTAGACTTCCTTTGTAATAATCTTGTAATAGATTAGTTATTTGTTTCAGTTACTTATATCTTACTAGAATATTTAATTGCTTCCGCTTATGTTTTGAATGCTGTTTTGCTACCCCCATAGAGATATGAGGTGAGAGTTACGAATTAAGCCTGAAAAATCTAAAAATTGGGAATTTCTGGATTGGTTCGTGACATTAAGTATTTCGTTAGGGTGGTTTAAAAGGAAAACCCGCCCCACTCCACCTCACCCCCAATGATTCCGATTTGGTAACCCATAAATCGGGTTAGGGTTGAGTTCAGATCCTGCCCCATTACCATCCATGGCTCTATGAACCGACTAGTACCGGCTGGTCTGAGTCCAATCCGCGATACAAACTATTGTATCACGGGGTTATAGACCGATACAAGATTGGTACAACTAGTCCAGTGATAGGTACAACCGGTCTGACCGCTCCTGCATATATTTTTTTAATTTGTTTGGTGGACGATCCAGACTGGTTTCGATCTAGACCGACAATCGGTCCCAACCGGTACCTTCGGCCAGGTGACGGGTCCTGCCGATTCGATGGCCGGTCCGGTCCAATTTTTTTAATTTGAAAATGTGTTTTTCTGGTACTTGATCTTGACCGGTCGGGACCGTTGGTCCCAGTACATTAAACCTTGTTGCCATCCCTATTTGTAAGAGAATTGATCACTTGAGTTAAATAAAAAGTAGTGAAGAAAAACAAATATACACTAGCTATAAAAATTAGATAAATTAGGCTATGGGTAATGTGTCAACCAACAACAGGATTTCAATACATATAAATTTGAAATCATAATATTTATAATTCATATGCATTCCAATTCTCATGTATCTTTGAATTCATAAGATCCAAATGAACCCTAAAAGTGAGAAAAACATTGTAGACAATCCAATACCGTTGCAAGTAAAAGAAACAATACAATGAAAACAAAGGGATTAATCAAATTTATATGAAATTGTTACGTGATTTATTCTTTTTCTTAGCAATGGTGGAAACTAGTGTTTCTTCTAGGGAACCAGCCTCCTTAACAGAGAGAAGAAATAATTCTATGTGACACCTTTCAAATTGGAAAGAATTACATAAATAACCCAAAACTGAGCCATAACTTGCTAACTCTAGTCCTAACTGGACTCTAATCGATTAGAAGAACTCCTAAATGACTCCTAAACTAATAACAATTCTAAATAAAGAAGTTTCCTAATAGAAATAGAACTCCTACTTATATTCTTATTATAATCGCCTGTAACCAAACCTCGTGTGATCAAAATCACGTAACATTCCTCCTCCCTTAACTCAAACCTTGTCCTCAATGTTAAGAAACTAGATCATCACCCCTACGGCGAACCCTAGGTCAATAGGTGTGGATGGTCACCTATGGGTTTATCAATTGATTTGCAAATAGACCAAAATAGTAAAATTGGGATGATCTAACCAGAATTCGGGTAAGGAAGTTTATTTGAGAGTTGGAAGGTGTTAGGCACCCACTCTTCCAGTTCAACTAGTTACCTGGTTCAAAATTGTTTGGCCAATTTAAATAAAATCTAAAAATAAGATAAAATAAATCTAGAAAAATCCTAAAATGGGTATAAATAGAAAAACAAACCTTAAGAATAATTCTAAAACTAGGAAAATCACTAAAATCCTAAATGCATAAGAAACTTATCAAAATATTAAAAATAAAATACATCTAAATAATAAAACCCTAAAATACTAAAAATCTAGAAATGCCTAAAAGAATAAAAGAAAAATTGCACATAAAAAATTAACAAAGATCTACTCAATTAGAGATTACTACCACCATGGATTAATTGAATTCATAAAAAATAAAAAAAAAATAATGTCCATAACATGCTTTCAACACATCTCATAATCATCATAATAGAATGATGAAAATATATAACAAATATAATTAAAATACCTGTAACAGCAATCATGCTCTTCCAACTCCGAAGTCCATCTTGCTTTTCTGAGCTCCGAAAAAGGCTTGAGAATAGGTTGTTGTGGTACTCGGATTTGCAGGTTTTTGGATTGCTGGTTTTGGGTTTTAGAAGAAAAAATAGAGGTGGTTGCAGGGTTAAAACAAGGGGATATGGGGTTGAAATGTACAGCTGTTGCTGTGAGAACAACAACAACATGAGGAAGAGATGGTCTACATTCTAAGTTGGAATTAACATTGGTCTTTGGTCTTTGACCCATCAATTCACACAACCATCCCAAGTTTTTCACCCTTTTTGGCATCACATTTTGAGGTTCAAAGACAAATGCATCTAATCCATAATGGGAGAAATTTTGGTCAATGACCCTTGACCCACTATTTATTACCACCCATGCCATCCACCCATATCAATTCTCCTTGCCCAACCCCTTGACATTTACACTTTTATCCTTAACATTTTCATCATTTAAGGTGTAAATCTATAAAAGACAAAGTTGTTATGGAACTTTATCCTACCCAAAAGACCAAACTACCCTTTTTAAAATCCCAAAAGTAATACAAGATATTCACCCTTAGCCTATAAATACCCCATCTCTTCACCCATCTCAACACACCTTCATGCCTTCCCTTAGGCCTTAGAAAAAAATTCCATCTTTCTCTTTAGATATTCCTAGTAGTCTAGAAATCAAGCTTGTCAACCCACATTTGAAGAGAAGAAGGATTCAAGTGAAGTCGATCAACAAAGTTCTATAATTCAAGCAACGCCAAGTTTTGTTTTAATGTTCTTATTTTTAACCATGTTTTATATATCAATTCTCTTATTATGTTAGCATGGTTAGTTACTTAAATGTTAAATCAAGTATGGAGTAGCTCTTTTTCTCAATCAATGAGAAAGTATAATTTTTGTTTTAACTTGGTTTTCTTTGTGGTTTCATCTCTAAGTTTTATCTATTCTTCTCACGTAATTAGTTTTTATTTATGTGTAAAAACAGGTGAGGGGTAGTTTCTTTCTCAATCAATGGGAAGATGAAATTATCCTTTTACTTGTTCATTTTCTTAGGTCATGACATTCTATGCTATCTTTCTTTTGTCATATAGTTAGTGCTTTTTCACATATGAAACGAAGTAAGGGATAGTTAACCTCTCAATCAATGGGAAAGTGGAACCTCTATTTTACTTGGTCTTCTTCATCTCTTGTTAACTTTATTTCCTCATCTCATATGATTTGATTCTATGTTATATTAAGGGCTTGTTCTTTTCCAAGCAATGAAAATAGAACTTTCCTTTTAACTTTGCCTTTTATCAATTCATTCTAGGCTATTTAGGGTTTTGTTAGATTAGAACATTCTAGGCCCTTTTAGAGTTTTAATATATTTTAGGTTAATATATTACGTTTTTTAAAATCTTAGGTTTCTTTTAGTTTGATTAGATTAGGGCATTATAGACTCTACTAGATTTTAATAAATATTAGATTGATACATATTAGGTACTTTTAGCATTCTAGGGTTTTAGAAGCTTTAAGCATTTTTTGAAATTATTTTAGTAATTTTTTCTTTTAGATTTTCTTTAGGAATATTTTAGAATTTTAGTTTATTTTTAGACATAAATAATTGATCAAATAAACTTAAACTGGATAACCGGTTGAACTGGGTGAGAATGAGTGCCTAACACCTTTCCACTTTCTCAAATTAGGTGAATGGCACTTCTCATCTTCCCTAGAATGTTCTTCCTGGCTTCTTTTACTTTCAAAAAGCCTATGGAAGATTATACGTATGCAGTAATCCACTCATCCTGTATAGGATACTAAGGTGTCGTTTGGCTCCCATTTTCGGAACTATAGGAAGATGATATGTACGCACTAATCCACTCATCCTGTGTATGACACTAAGGTGTCGTTTGGCTCCCATTTTCGGAACTCATTCCAAGGCTTGGAATGAGTTCCCACAAAAAAATGGATGTTTGGTTAGCAAGCCTTGAATGAGTTTTTCGGAATGAGTTTTGAAAAATACACATGACCAGGTTCAAGGTTTGGACCTGATTCTAGAATTTAGGAATGAATTTTGCATTTTGATGGCAAACTTGTAAATACCAAGAGAACACCTTCACACCACCACCACCACCCAACCACCATTACCACCACCACCCAACCACCACTACCACCACCATCACCCCACTACAACCACCACCATCACCCCACCACAACCACCACCCCACGACCACCACAACCACCACCACTACCCCACTACAACCACCACCATCCCACCACCCAACACCACTACCCAACCACAACCACCCCACCACCACTACCTTTGAAAGGATATAGGTGTGCAAAACTCATTCTAGTAAATGTTAACCAAACATCTATTTTACGTTAGAACTCATTTTGTAACATGCTAACCAAACACAATCAAGAAACCTTCAAAATGAGTTCTTGGAATGAGTTCCTGATCCAAAATAGGTGCCAAACAAGGCCTAAGAATCCTAAATTTGTGCCAATGTAAATCCATTGCATCAACTGATGGTCAGCATGGTTATTCATGCATTTGGCCTAGGACTGTAAACGGGTCAGATTTGAGCCGGATCTTATATGATCTGAATCAGAAACCAATTAATTTCAAAGAGATCCGAATCCGATGAAAGATCCGACGGATCTTTCATATAAGTAATTGAACGTGAATCCAATTATTTTATTAAAATCCATATTCGAATTCAACAAAGATTCGAATTCGATTAAATATCCAAATCTGACATTTATATGAATATCCAATTAAATTAACAAATTTCAAATGCTTAACAATGTAAATGTTAAGTACATTATAATACTTTTGATGAATATAGAAGTGGTACATCTAAAAAAAATTGAGAAAAATATTTCCTTTAAATCATAAAATTACTTAAGTATCCTTATAAGTTAACATATATATAAAATTGTATAAGTATCCTTAACATATATAATAAATTACTTAATATCCTTATAAATTAATCGGATTCGAATCTTAATCGGGATAAATGTATATGCATCCAGATTCGAATCCAATTATAAACGGATTCACTTATTCGGATCCTAATCTGACCCAACGGACATTAATCGGATAAATATTCGATTTAATCGGATAAATTTATACTGATTCGAGACAGCATCGGATCCAGATCCTATATATATATATATATATATATAGAGAGAGAGAGAGAGAGAGAGAGAGAGAGAGAGAGAGAGAGAGAGAGAGAGA
>JAUPMG010118583.1:0-11818 GCA_031762675.1 Pachysandra terminalis | reverse complement strand
TGGTGGTGGTGGTGAGGTGGTGGTGGTGGTGTAGGTCTAAGTGCAATTCACTTTAAAAAGAGTGGTACTTGGGCAAAATACAATAAAGTTTAAGTAGAAGGGTATTTTGGGTTTAAGGTACTTTGCTACAGTGCAAAGTGCCTTCATTGCAATTACTTATGAGTAATTGGCTTTTGCCCAACAAAGACTTTTCAAAAGTCTTTTTTGGCATTAGTCTTTAAAAGCTACCCTCTTGCCTAATTTTTCCTTTTTAATGTTAAATAGATTTTTTATAATATTTATTAAAAAATCATATATTATAGAATATGCCTCTAGAGGATCAAAAGGAAAATAATTTTGCCTTCAAATACTTGAGAGGTGAATAGTTTAGGTATCACTATTTTTCGGCAATAAGTTATGTAAAGTAGGATAAATAGGCAATTTTCCGAAGAATCTATGCTAGTTCGTTGACAGCCTTAGGTGAAATCAGTCAAGTTAAAGCTGTAATAGTACATTTTTGCTTTTCTTACATAGAATCTAGCAAAAATTACTTAGGTATCCTACTTTAGAAAACTATCTAACAATAGGGCTGTAAACGAGTTGAGCCAAGCTTTGCCCAGCTTGGCTCAAGCTCAAAAATCTCTAGCAAGGCTCAAGCTCAGCTCAGGTTCGTTAAAACATTTTAGGCTCCGAGCTTTGCCCAGCTCAGCTCAGGTTCGTAAAAGCTCGGCCTGCAAAAAGTTCGACTTATAAAAAGCTCGACTCGTAAAAAAGCTTAGATTAATACAAGTAGATTAATATTATAGTTGATAATTATTATTATTGTTGAAAAATTATGAAAGATCAGAAGTAAGGAAGGTAAACAATAATCTGCACCATTGATCAACAAGCTTCAAGGCACAATTGACTTGCTTTCTTTTAGACAAGTTTCTCCCCCTTCGATCTGATCGCGAATGCATTAAGGGATTCGTGAGAAAATGTCTTCAGGATACAATGAAGCCTCTGATCAAGATTCGTTGTGATTCTCGGATGTGCACCGTCCGATCACAATGTGACACTTTGTATAGGGACTAATGATACCAAACACTATTGAATGTCTTGAAGAATCTCTCTCACACAATCATATGATTTGGGTCGAATTTTGGATGCTTGAATTGCCTGGATCAGCAGTCTATTTATAGACTTACAAGTGCCTTTTAACAATAGGCATGTGCCTATTAACCAATAGACATTTGCCTTCTCACCAATAGGCATGATCTAGATCCAACGGTTTGGATTCTAATCTGAAAGGGCATGTACCCTTTCTCTCATCATCCAACAGGTGCAATCAAAAACCTATGACCATGTTTTAATCCTTGTAAATGCACCTGTTCGGTTCACATTTTTGATCGGGTGCAACATTTGAATCTATAAGGTGTGTCAGATCAGAAGGTCAACCAAACCAGGGATGATCTGAACCATCAAACCAAGCAATCAATCAACCCAGTCCAACCGGGTGGGACAAGAGATTTCAAAAAAAATACTTTCAACACAAAAACAAAACTAAAATCTATTTTGAAAATATCAAACAATCCTCCACCATTTTCAAAATAATTATGGACTTTATTAATAAGAAAAGTAATAAAATGACGATAAATACACTTTACAAACTTGGCATCATCGCAGAGCTTCGTACATAGGTGATAAGTGTCTTTTGGACTTGAACTTTCATGTAGTGTAAATAGCTCAAAGTTTATCAGGGTGCTGTGGTGAACGGATCTTGAACCAAGGACGTTAAAGATAAACGAGAGACTATCACACATACTCATTTCCATGGGATAGTGTGTCATTTAGCTTTGCACGTTAATGGCCATGTGCCGGTACCCTGTTTCTTTAGTGCTCTAGAAAATGGTCAAGATTTTCATAGGAAGCGGTCTGACTCCCACAGGCATCTAGGTAATTCCACACAGGTGAATCTGTAAGCCACCTTTAAGGATTTATTAAGGATATCTGTATCCAACCTCTCTCATGTAGATCCTGACACTAGTCAATGTCTAGGAATGAGGTCATTTCTAGTGTCCGGCTAAACCATACATTTAACTTGTTTGAACCCATTGAACTTTGTCTATAATTTCACAACATAAGTTGGGTTTTCGTTAAAGATGATTAAAGTGCAAGTGACCTTAACCCCATTCCTTGTGACGTCTTATAGACCATATCTCTACCAATTCCTTTCATCAAAGGATCAACTTGGTTTGCACTCTACTCCATATAGTTAACCGTAATTACTCCATCTTTGTATTACTCCATCTTTGAGTAATTGTCACACAAACTGATGTCTAAGACTTATATGTCTAGACTTACCATTGTATGTCTTACTTGAGACTTTATACAATGTCACCTGGCTATCACAATGAATCATTACAGCTGGAGTTGGATTTTTCCAAAGAGGAATATCTATTAATAGATTCCTAAGCCACTATTCTTCTTTGCACGAATCTGCAAGAACTATAAATTCTAATAACATAGTTGAATCAAAAATAAAAGTCCACTTTTTGGATCCCCAAGACACAACAGCTTCTCCCAACGTAAAGATCCAACCAATAGTGGATTTTGATTTGAATTCTACATTATTCCAACTAGCATCGCTATATCCTTCTAATACACCGGGATATTCAGAATATTGCAAACCATAATCTATAGTCCCCTTCAGTTATTTAAGAACTCTAGAAACTGCTTTCCAGTGTCCACTACCTGGATTACTTGTAAACCTGCATAGCATACTTACAACATATGCTATATCGAGTCTTGTGCAATTCATTGCATACATAAGACTCCCAATCACATTGGAATACTCTAATTGAGATTTACATTGGCCAGTGTGTTTCATTAACTTGATATTAGGAGTAGGAACTGGCTTATGATCAAAATGATCATATTTTCTTAGGACTTTTCAATATAATGATATTGAAATAAAGTCGGTCCATTCCCTTTTCTTAGGATTTTAATTCCTACGATTACATCAGCTTCTCCTAAATCTTTCATATCAAAGTTAGAGGATAAAAACATTTTTGTTTCCTCCACCACTTAAGGTTAGTACCAAAAATAAGCATGTCAACGACGTATAAACAAATAATAATACTAACATTATCATTGAATTTACTATAAACATACTTATCTGCATCATTAACCTTAAAACCATGGGATAACACTATTTTTTCAAATTTCTCATGCCACTACATAGGAGCTTGCTTCAAACCATAAAGAGATTTAACTAATTTACAAACCTTCTTTTGTTGGCCTAGGAGAACAAACCCTTTAGATTGCTCCATATAAATCTCCTCTTCTAAATCACCATTTAGAAAAGCCGTTTTCACATCCATTTGATGAATAACTAATTTGTGAATTGAAGTAAGAGAAATTAAAAACCTAATAGATGAAATCCGTGCAACAGGCGCATAAGTGTCAAAATAATCAATGCCTTCCTTTTGTTTAAAACCTTTGGTTACTAACCTGGCTTTAAAATTATTAATTGAACCATTAGCATTCAATTTCTTCTTAAATATCCATTTAGTCCCTATTGGTCTAGCACCTGGCGGTAGTCAGTTAAGACCCAAGTTTGATTAGACATAATAGAAGCCATCGCATCATTAATGGCTTCCTTCCAATAGGGAGCATCACGAGAAGTCACAACATCTAAATAAGAAGATGGTTCGTCTTCTATATTTAAAGCAAGCATAGTTTAATCTTTGACTTCACGTCTATCTCCTTCAACGAGATATATAAAAAAGTCTGGTCCATATGTCTTATAAACTCTTTGTCTCTTACTCCTCTTAGGTTCAACGTTCTTAGAAGGACTAGGAACAGAATGATCTTTGGTAACATCCTCAATTAGTACAGGAGCATGTTCTGAATTCTCTAAGTTGAATTCATAATAAGTAGAACTAGTCTTATTCTTAAAGAATTCTACATCCAGTGACTCGATAATATTATTAGAGTCTAGATTCAGAAACCTATATGCTGTACTAATTTTAGAATAACCTATAAAAGCACATTTATAAGTCTTATTTCCTAACTTAGGTCTCTTTTGGTCGGGTATACGTACATACGCAAGACAACTCCATACTTTGAGATAACTCAAATTAGGTTTTCGATTAAACCAAAGTTCATAGGGAGTAACATGTACTCTCTTTAAAGGAATTATGTTCAAAATATAACATGTAGGTAAAATAGCTTCTCCCCATAGAGAGTAGCAAGCCAGAGCTAATTAACATTGCATTAACCATTTCAACCAAAGTCCTATTTTTTTTTTCAACAACACCATTTTGTTGTGGTGTATAGGCAGCAGAGGCTTGATGAATAATTTCATGAGATTCACAGAAATCTATAAATTCATTTGGAAAATATTCACCACCTTGATCGGAACGAAGGATTTTGATTTTATGATCAAGTCGATTTTATACTTCTGCTTTAAAAGATTTGAATTTAACAAATATTTCATATTTACTCTTTATTAAGCAAACATATGTGTATCTAGAATAATCATCTATAAATATTATGAAATATTTATTTCCTCCACGAGATATGGTATTCTTAAGATCACATACATCACTATGTATAAGACCAAGTATTTCAAAAGTTTGATTAATTGATTTATGAGATTTCCTAGTAATTTTAGCTTGAACACAAGCTGGGCATTTACCAGAAATATCAGAATTAAATGCAGAAATTAAACCAAGATTAGACATGTTATTTATGTAATTATAATTAACATGTCCTAATCTATCATGCCACAAAGAAATAGAGTCAATAGTATAAACATAAGAAGATTCATTCATTAAATTCAATTTAATCATACCATTACAAGAATACCCATACCCAATGAAAACCCCATTCCTGGATAAGATAAACCTATCGAGTCATACACCAGTTTGAAACCTCTTTTATTGAGAAGGTCTCCAGATATAAGATTCTTACTAATATCCGGTATGTGAAGTGCGTTGACTAAGGTAAGAACCTTTCCTGATGTCAGCTTGAGTTCCATAGTGCCCTTTCCAGTAACTTTGGTGCGGAAGTTATTTGCCATCTTGACTTATTTTCCATCACCGATCTCTTCGTATGTCTTAAAAAGACTACGACCCTTGCATATATGAATGGTTGCACCTGTATCGAGCCACCGTTCATCTTCAATTCCTACAGAATTGGCTTCAGACATTGTTGCAATGAGTTTTTCCTCATCGATCTTATTTACTTGACATTTCATAGACTTCTTTAGAAGACGGCAGTCTCGTATATAATGACCGGGTTTGTCACAAAAGTGACAATTTTGTTTTTTGGTATCTTGCCTCTTGAATTGCTTATCATTCTTAGGCTTAAGTTTTGTATTCTTGGATTTGCTTTCCTCAACCAAATTTACCTTTGAATGATTCTCATACGCATCATCATCATTTTTAGCTCGATTTCGAGAATCTTCCTCGATTTGAAGATGACGCTGCAAAGATTCCAAGGTATGACTCTTCACTTCATGCTTAAGCTTCTTCTTGTAGCCAGTCCAAGCAGATGAGAGTTTAGCAATAATAACCCCTACTTGAAAATCCTCTATAAGCCCTATTCCATCAATTTTAAGATCACTAACGATAAGTTGGAGTTCATGCACTTGTGCTAGAACGGACTTATCATTGGTCATCTTAAAATCAATATAATTACTAATTAAGAATTTTTGGTTACTTGCCTCTTCGATGCGATACTTGTTGTTTAAGGCCGTCCACAGGAACTTTGCAGTAAGTATATGATGGTGTGCACTGTAGACTGAATTAGAGAGAGCATTCAGAAGTCCTCTACACAGGAAGTCGTCATCTTTTCTTTTACGTCTCTTCTTTATCAACTCGGGCGTATCGGCATTTGACGGTTCTGGGATAGTCTCCATATCATCATCAAGGATGTAGGCAAGCTTGAGAGTAGTAAGGAAGAAAAGCACATTTTCTTGCCATCGAGTAAAATTGTGACCATCAAAATGATCAAGACATACTAGGTCCTAATTCATGACTTGAAGCGATGAAACTACTAAACTCTCCATTTGGCAGAAACTTGTCTAAAAATTGTTGAAAAATTATGAAGGATCAGAAGTATGGAAGGTAAACAATAATCTGTACCGTTGATCAACAAGCTTCAAGGCACGATTAACTGGCTTTCTTTTAGACAAGTTTCTCCCCCTCCGATCTGATTGTGAATGCACTACGGGGTTGGTGAGAAAATGTCTTCAAGATACAATGAAGCCTTTGATCAAGATTCGTTGTGATTCTCCGATGTGCACCGTCCGATCACAACAGGACACTCTGTATAAGGACTGATGATACCAAACACTATTGAAAGTCTTGACGAATCTCTCTCACACAATCATATGATTTGGGTAGAATTTTGGGTGCTTGAATTGCCTGGATCAACAGTCTCTTTATAGACTTTCAAGTGCCTTTTCACAATAGGCATGTGCTTATTCACCAATAAATATGTGCCTTCTCACCAATAGGTATGATCTAGATCCAACAGTTTGGATTCTAATCTGAAAGGGCATATACCCTTTCACTCATCATCCAACAGGTGCAATAAAAAACCTATGGCCATGATTTAATCCATGTAAAGGCATCTGTTCGGCTGACCCCTTTCTAATCAGGTGCAACATTTGGATCCATAAGGTGTGTCCGATCTGAAGGTCGACCCGAACCAGGGATGATCTAAACTATCAAACCAAGCAATCAATCAACCCGGCCCAACCGGGTGGGACAAGAGATTTCAAAAAAATACTTTCAACACAAAAACAAAACTAAAATCTATTTTGAAAATATGCAACAATCCTCCACCATTTTCAAAATATTATGGACTTTATTAATAAGAAAAGTAACACAATGACAATAAATACACTTTACAAACTTGGCATCATCGCGGAGCTTCGTACACAAGTGATAAGTGTCTTTTGGACTTGAACTTTCACTTAGTGTAGATAACTCAAAGTTTATCAGGATGCTGTGGTGAACGGATCTTGAACCAAGGACCATAGAGATAAATTAGAGACTATCACACATACTCATTTTCATGGGATAGAGTGTCATTTATCTTTGCACGTTAATGGCTATGTGCCGGTACCCTGTTTCTTGAGTACTCTAGAAAACGGTCAAGATTTTCATAGGAAGCAACCTGACTCCTTCACTCATCTAGGTAAATCCACACAGTGAATCTGCGAGCCACCTTTAAGGATTTATTAAGGATATCTATATCCAGCCTCTCTTATGCAGATCCTGATACTAGTAAATGTCTCGGAATGAGGTAAGTTCTAGTGTTCGGCTAAACCATACATTTAATTTATTTGTACTCATTGAACTTTGTCTATAATTTCAAGACATAAGTTGGGTTTTCGTTAAAGATAATTGAAGTGCAAGTGACGTTAACCTCATTCCTTGCGACGCCTTATAGACCATATCTCTAGCAATTCCTTTGGTTAAAGGATCACCTAGGTTTGCATTCGACTCCACATAGTCGACCATAATTACTCCATCTTTGAGTAATTGCCTCACATACTGATGTCTAAGACTTATATGTCTTGACTTCCCATTGTATGTCTTACTTGAGATTTTGTACAATGTCACATGGCTATCACAATGAATCATTACAACTGGAGTTGGCTTTTTTCAAAGAGGAATATCTATTAATAGATTCTTAAGCCACTTTGCTTCTATGCACGAATCTGCAAGAGCTATAAATTCTAATAACATAGTTGAATCAGAAATACAAGTCTGCTTCTTGGATCCCCAAGACGCAACAGCTCCTCACAGCGTAAAGATCCAACCAGTAGTGGATTTTGATTTGGATTTTACATTATTCCAACTAGCATCGCTATATCCTTCTAATATAACGGGATATCCAGAATAATGCAAACCATAATCTAGCCCCTTTCAGATATTTAAGAACTCTAAAAATTGTTTTCCAGTGTTCACTACCTGGATTACTTGTAAATCTGCATAGCATACTTACAGCATATGCTAAATCGAATCTTGTACAGTTCATTGCATACATAAGACTCAATCCTAGTGAAA
This sequence comes from Pachysandra terminalis, assembly GCA_031762675.1. Taxonomy (NCBI): domain Eukaryota; kingdom Viridiplantae; phylum Streptophyta; class Magnoliopsida; order Buxales; family Buxaceae; genus Pachysandra; species Pachysandra terminalis. Next base: position 3,773 of record JAUPMG010118583.1, on the reverse strand, counting down.
TAATACTCTAATTGAAAAGATATATTGATTATTTTAACTTTTGTTATGTGATACGAAAGAAGATATTATTTCAAAGTTAGACATGACATTTTGATCCATTCTTCTCTTGAAGTAGTTATCCCAAGAATCTAATGACACAACAATTTCTCGGCAATTAAGGTTGTCAATTCTCTATGGGTAGTCTTTCCAAAAATCTATGAGGCAATTTCTCCGCAATTGTCATTGTTATTGACAGGTGTAATTGTTATTGATTGTTTTTTGTTTGTTTTTGTGGAAGTGTGGTAACTTTCAACGTTGAAACTTCGTTAGTTGTAGAAAAATCAATGAGGTTGAATCTTTCAACGTTGAAACTTCGTTAGTTGAAGAAAAATCAATGAGGTTGAATCTTTAGTGGTTGCGAAAAAATCAATGAGATGTTGACATTATAAAAGTTATGGCAGGGTTAAAAGTAGGCAGATGCTCTGTTATGAGTCCCGTGTGATAAAGAACAGAACATCATTCATTTTGAAAGCATTTTTAAGTCTCTAAAGTACTTACTCAAGGGATATATTGAACATTTTATTAACAGATAATAGGAGTTTAAGACAATGTAATTAGAAGAATTAGTGTACTAGATATTTTTATAATATCAATCTAATTCCAATACCTTTTTTAATTTGTTAGGGTTTTTTATTACAATATTCATTATGTCCATTTAGAAAAATAAAGAATACAAACTCATTCATTTTTAGAGAAGTTTTAAATCTTTAAAATACTCACTATGGAATATATTGGATATTTTAATTATAAATAATAGGATTATAAAACAAATTTTGAATTAAATGGATAGGTTTATTAGGTTTTATATTTAAATGAATTTAAGTTACAAAATATTATCACTGCATTTATTTAAAAATGGTATTTTACATGTGTATTAGTTATTTTTTCCAGCAATACCAAAAAAAAAAATGAAAAAAAGAAGAAGATATTTTTTCAAAAAACAAGAGAGAGAATTGTGGTATTAATCAAGGTTTTTTATTTTCGGGATCTTGGATCGAATTGGTCCGGGCTGATTTCAATCCGATCCAACTTTTGGATCATCTTTTGAAAAAATAAATAGAACTATCCGATCCAAAGCCAATTGGAAAAAAAATTGGATTGGTTGGATCGGACCAGATCAGCCGATCCGTATCGGTATCGGTTAGATTGGACTGGATCAGCCATTCCGTAACACTTGTTACAATAATTATATCGTAATTTGAGATCGAACCGGTCCTGACTGATCTCGATCCGTATATGCTGATCCAGGTCCTTGAAACCATGGCTGAAACCATGGCGGGAATTAATCATTCTACCAGCGCCACATATATAAGTCGTACATGATTCATCATCGGTGATACTTCAGTCACATGAAAGATGTTAACCTCTTGTGATGGAACCCACCGGTCTTGAAAAAAAGAAGAAAAAATGAGAAGGAAAATGCAAATGAACCTGAGCCACATGCAAAAGGTTTAGCTATGGGACACATCAAATTGGAAAAAATGAAAGAGGAAAGAAAAAGGGCAGAACGAAGGGAAGAAGGGAAATAACGAAGAAGAACTGATTGCAGAAAGGATGAAAAAAAAACTTTGAACTGAGGAAACGTATATAAATGAAAACTTTGAACTCCATTTTACCCAAAAGCTCTTGAACTCAGGGGCGGAGCCACATAGGGGCGATGGGGCAACTGCCCTCTCAATTTTTTATAAATTATAATTAGCTTTAATATTTTTATAATATATTATAAATTATTCCCTCTCACTTTCTTTTTTTTGCCTCCCATAAATGTTTTTTCTTGCCCTTAAAAAAATAATAGCATATTTAATAATTGATCTCCCAAAACTCTCATGGTTTTTCAAAATTTTTAATTTTTTTTATACATACATATTTTTTAAATTACAAATTTTACACGTTATAGATAGTGAAAATTGCTAAGGCAGACATTCCAATGAGATAATGACATGTGAGTGTCATAGATGATTGATCAAGTCATGACTTGAACAAGGCTTAACTTTTGATTAAAACATTCTGATAGAATACGCTGAAATGCAAGTAACACATTGTTGCTAATGATTAATATTGAAGTTATGTAGATTCAAAAGGTTATATGATGCCTATTGTGATCACCCGACATGCAGAAATACACAAAATCAATCCACGCCATGTGCACCGGAAAGATGAATCTCAACACAGACCTCTGTCTAGAGTGAATCTCGACTATGTAGAAGGTCAAACAGCCTCAACAATACTAAGGCTGAATAGCCTCGAAAGTACTAAGGCTAAAACAATTATGCCTAGGGGAAAGACAACCCTGATTAGCGCGTCTCACGTTCGCCCAAAGAGATGCATCTCGGTGAACACTCCATTTCCGTTTATAGTAAACCTCCAAGATGTCAGATATATTTTCGTCTGGAGTAAACTTCAAAGACGTCAGACATATTTCCATCTAAGAGGGTACCTCTACTACGTTACACAAGCCTCGATAGTACGAAGATTGAATGGTCTCGATAGCACTAAGGCTAAATAGTCTCGAAAGTATCAAGACTAGACAATCTTGATAATACTAAGTCTAAGCCTTGATAGTGCTATGACTGAACGATCTCGATGGTACTAAGACTAAAAGAGCCTCCACCTAAAGGGAAAGACAACCCTTACAAATGTAGAAGGCACATCTCTGTCTAAGAGGGAACCTCGACAACGTAGAAGATAAAAAGTCTCGATAGTACTAAGGTTAGATAGCCTCGATGGTACTAAGACTAAACAACACACCTCGATGATACCAAGACAAGATGGTCTCGAAGGTATTAAGGCTAGAAAAGTCTTGTACCAAAGACCAAGTGAACTTGGCAATTGTTGATAGATTGAGATCGACGCGCCAAAGGCAAAGAATGCGCTCTAAGCGCCAAAGTTAAGAGTGATTGTTGCTGATAGAATTAAGATTGGCACGCCAGAGGCAAAGAATGTCCTCTATGGCGCTAACCAAGTGAACTTGACAACTGCAGATGGATTGAGATCAACACGCTAAAAGGTAAGAATGCCTTCGACAGTGCCTAAGATCAAATATTATTTAACCTTCAACATGATGAATTCAAATAGTGCCGAAGGACTCAAATAGTCCACTGACATCAGAAACACAACTTAAATGCAACAAGAGCTGAATAATTTTGGTGAGTATTTCATACTAGATGAAACCTCATTGGTACCAGAAATCTTCAATGGTGCCAAAGGTTAAAAAATATCAATATTGTTGATTTGTGTGACTTATGTCAACGCCTGTCATTGGCGTCGAAGACATAATGTGCACTTTGCTGATTTCAAAGGGGGATTTAGTGATCTAAGGAAAGGAGGGGCGTGAGGCTCGTCCATTGTGAATTACATGCTGAATTGCGTCTATGTTCATAAAATGACAAAATTGTCATACTAACAAAGATGTAATCCATCGATGTAGTTTGTGAGGGGACCACTTCAGAGACAGAGATGATTACCTCTAATTACCCCTGGATTAGCATCCTAAACACCATTGGGAAACGGTTTTAAGAGAATTTTACTGTCACGCCCCAAAACCCGGCACGACTTCCCATGTGGAAAGTGTCCAAATTTCGAGGCGCGATCTTCGGGATTCATTTCTGAATCGTGGATCAATATCAAAATCAAATTACAATGAATAAATTAATCATCTATTCAACTCAAAGTAATAGAAACATTACAATAAATAATCCAAAGTACAGAAATAAATGGCACTCAGGTGGCCTTAC
>JAUPMG010118572.1:0-11818 GCA_031762675.1 Pachysandra terminalis | reverse complement strand
TTAGATTAGATTAATTAATTTACAACCTTTAGATGAGAGGTGTTCTAGTTCTAGTATAAGTTAATGATTAATCTTATGCTATTTTATCCTAATTAGATTAGGTTCTATTGTCTTTTAATCCTAGCCATTAGATTAGTCTAATTAATCCTAACCGTTGATTTTTAAGTCTTATAATCATATTAGGAACATTAATGTTTGTTATAATCTTAATATAATGTCCTAGTTGTATTATAACTTATCCTTTAATTATCATGTATTAATTAGCACGAAAATTACTAATTATTTAACTTAATTGGGCTTAAGTTTAGGTGGGCTTTACTTAAGTCCAACTAATTAATTATTAGAGTTAGTCCTGTTTGGTTAGTTTTAGTTTAATCAATTAAAGCAATTTTCTATTTAAATTGAAATGACCTTTGTTCATAACCTATAGCTTTAATTTATTAATTACTTTAGGTTATAGTATTTATTAGCTTTTAACTTATGATTAAAATGTCCCTAATATAACTTAGTTACACATTATAACTAAAGGAGTTATGATTGTGTGTGAAGCACTTTAGTTTCCTATTGTGCAACCCACCAATCATAAGTAGTCAAAGTCAAATATGTATCTAACTTCTAAAAATTTCAAATTCACCCCTATTTTAATTACATTCTAACTCCTATACTTTCATTAATTATAAATTAATCCCTATAAAAGTACAGGTTATTACATTGTGAATCCCTAAAACTATGCTGTACACATAGAATCAGCGAGGTATCCTTAGCCCGAAAGGGGCCGTGTATCCATGATTGTGATACGCGGTGTTACAATCTGGATTAGGCGTGAGACATCAAACAACCGAGTGTCGATAACATTCATGTGCATATCACATGTTTGATAGGGCCATTGTATGTGGGCCTATATTTATGTATATATGTCTGTTCACGTCATTGCATAAAATGAAATTAGATATTAAAGTTGCCTTGTAGCACTACCACAATAATAAAAAAAAACCATTGTCGGCGCTGATCTGACTGAGAATGATAGGGAAACGCACATCTTCCTATTAGTCAGAGTTCTCTTCATCCTCTTCTTGGCCATGATTATAGAAAACCCTACGGCGCGATGTGACATCGTTCATAACTACAGTCAAGCTATACAGATCAGCCTCACGTCTGAGGGTGCACGCCTCCCCATGCAATTGAGCACGATGAACGTCATTCAGTATTCCCTCCACTACTCTTCCAACGTCCGTGCTCTACTCTCGAGGGCCAATGTCTCTTGATAGGTCATATCTGTTTAGATAGACATGAATATGTTATCGTAAGTCCCTATATCCTGGTTGGCCTTCTCCATTTCCTTATAGTACCCTCTTGTATGATAGAAGAGCGCACCCTCGAGAAATCGACAGCGGAAGTGGTTGTCTAGAAAAAGGTGACGAAGACGACTTTAAAGACTCTCATAATATGAACGAGTTTCCTTTAGAGCCAATGATGCCATCTCCTCTACCAAAACGATGTAATCCGCCCACATCACCCGATAGAAGGATATTTGGTCAATCAGGTTTCGAACAACATCGGATAAGCTCCTAACAAGGCTTCCCTCGCCTCGTGAAGGGATGGAAAGGTATGAGGCCAATGAACCTCAAGATGTCCAGGTTTGAGTGCGCGAACATCCATCAATGCGCGGAGGTGCATCAGGGCTTGCTCACAATACTCCAAGTAAGGAGGGGGAGTAACAACTCCATGCGCACTACCGAGATCCCCACCATGCGCCATAAGTCTTAAGGATAATATTTAGCCTATTCCTCCTCTTTTTCTCTTTCTTTAGGTTCCAAAGTTAGTAATGGTGGCCTAGGTGAGGTAAAATTTCATGAACCGCCATCCTTTATATAGGGACTTTGAAACCCCTTCGAGAGTCGTGCTTGTTTATTATGATGATTGTTCTTTTACGAAGAGGTAAACTTATATTAATTGCAAAAAAATAAAAAATGAGAGGAGGAATAGCAACAAAAAATGGGAAACTATTACAATCACCCTAATAGATCTGCCAAAAGGGTGCCACATATAAACTTGCTGCTCTCAAGCCAAGCATGGGTGGAGGAGAGCTCGCCAATGTTGTCCGTCAATTTTGCTTCAGCCTCATCTAGCCGTTTCCTTTTCTCCAAGAGTTGGGCCTTCAACACCTCTATCTTCGACTTGCAACTGGATATATGGGACTCTAGCTCTTTGCAAGAAGTTGGGGGATCTTTAAGTTTTCTGTAACGCGTTGCATACGCCAAAGCCTCTTCTATGCCCTTCATATGAGTCACTAACCAATCAAGCTTCATCCCTACGAACAAGGGGTCCTTTAGCTTTTTTTGCATACCTTGGAGATCTTCCAGAGTAAGCAATAACAATCGCGTCGCTCGTAAACGTCCAACCAGAGAGCATAGTATTGAATAAAAAGTAGCGCGAACTCGATGGCTGGATGAGGTCATGCTCTCACCAGGATCGCCATAATGTTCGACAATTTCTCGAACTTTAGGGCCATAAGCATTAGGGATGAAAATGTTTCCTACAAACATGTAACGAATGTCCACTTCAATAGGAGGAAGTATCGGGTGAACTTGGGCATCTATGTTTATCACACCCAACCGCTCTTCATCACTTAAGTCACGGGACTGTTCATTCTCCTTGGACGAAGGAGGCCTTGTTTCTTGGCTTAGAGCCTCAACTTGGCTTTCTTCTCTTAACATAGAGGGAGTTGGTGAGAAGGTGGCAGTGTTACCCTCAACCGGCAAAGATGTGTCGTTAAGTGGAATTTCTTGTATTTCCTAATCGATAGTGGGCAAAATAGTGGGATTCATTGGCGCATCCTGATGGGAGGCTCTCGCTTTCTTAATGGAAGTAGATGCCAAGGGTGTCGTGCCTCGAATTCGAGATATGGGATCTCGAGGATTTCAAAGGGATTGACCTTCGGATCCACTCAATGGATGCGGTTGCCAAACCAAACATATACATAACCAATCTCATGGTTCCACAGAGCATAACTAAACAAACTAACAAAAATATGATAAAATTAAATCTTTAGTAGTATCACTACAAGCAAACCCACAATATCCAAAGAACCAACATCATCTAACATATTACATCGATATTTCCCACAAGGGGGTCAAAAGTAAAAAGGAAACACAGTCGATATACATATCCACAATTCCAAGTCCATCTAGCTAAATCCACATCACCCGAGGAATTCACCTGTTTCAACATAGGGGTGAGCTTGGATGCTCAATAGGAAATTCCAAAGCAATACAATAAATACTTTTATAGACGTATAACAAAACAGTTCATTCATACAACTTTCACAGAACACATAAGTAATTCATTCACAATGTCCTTATCATGCCTATAACTAATTTACACATCTTACACATATAATCATACAGGATTCCACAATCTCATGGTCAAAATCAACTTAACATATATCAGAATCATCACCCATAACCCCGTCATGTTAAAACCACATTCTCATGCACATATTCTTATCCATGGATCTCAACCATTTGCCACACAATTAAACCATATTCAATTCCATAAGCAATAAAAGAGATGCAAGGTGAATGGTGCGTGTGTGTGATGTGTGTTGTAATGTTTGATGTGTGTTGTGATGTGTTGTATGAAATTGTGCATGTATGCTAGGGTATTAGGCCAAGCGTAACAATAAATCCCGACCACATATCCTCTAGGACACGCTGTCCCTGGAATGCGGCACAACGACCATGTAACAGTCAGTAATCCTTACTTTTAGGGGATACAACCCAAGGTAGAATGCCACAATCTTTCCTTTCAGGGAATACATGTAGAGACCCGGATCCGGAGATTAGTGTAATAATTAAATTGTTAGATTAATTTTAATAAGGTTGATTAAGGGAAATAATAAAAAGAGAAGTTTATAAGGATTAAATTGTAATTTCCTGTACTTATAGGGTGTTGATTCATAGATTAATTAGAGCTTTGGGCTTAAAATGTAATTAAAAGGGACTTTAGCGGATGCAACTATAATTAGTGGAAGTTTAATTCAAATTATACACGCACATGGTAGAGGTGTCGTGTGTTGGTAAGGGGTGAGAGAAGGAAGGAAAGGTTCAATATCCCTCTCCCCATATCCCTTATTAGTAGTAGGTTGGTTTAGAAGATTTCCTATAAGCTAGAAGAGAGATTAGGGTTTTTGCAGTGGTGTGAAAAGAAAGAGAGAGATCTGAGAAAGAGAGTGAGAGCACAGCCATCCCAACCCTTGGAGAGGAAGAGATGAAGAAGAGGAAGAGAGTGGGAGATTTCCAGATTCGAAAACAAGCACCATGTGTTTGTGTGTGTCTTCTATGATATCTAAAGGTTTGATTTTCATTGTCGGATAATTACTTGTTAATATATGTGTTTGATCATGTTGTGTAGATCATATAAGATAATCCAGATTTTTAGGTGCATATGTGAGTTGATCCATGAGGAACTGGTATTTGATGATAATATGACGTTTGGGTATGGTTTATTTAGTGAAATATTACTTTTATGATGGTTGCTAATCTTTGAAGTCAATATAGATTTAATTGGATGACAAGAATAGGGTTTCATGAACCCAAAAAATAACCCAAATCATGACCCATTGGCACCCACCTGTACACTGGTGGACCTGCTAACAAGGAGCTAATGAACACAAAGGTCCTCAGGTAGGCAATGGTACATCGGTGAGCCTATCAACAGGGACCATATTATAGTTATATTTGACCCACCGGTTGTCACGACCCGAATTCTAAAGAATGACTCACACGCACGTGAGCATAACTCTAGGATTCCGAGATTGACTCTCACCCCTTTCTCCGAACACAAAACCCAAGGGGGGTGGTAACCTCTAACAATAAGACAGTATATCCACAATAAGATCAGAGAAAAGACAGCAGAAGCGAATTAAATATAATGATGTTTTAAAACAATGCAAGGTTTAATTACATCAAAATAATCCATAAATACAAGTAAAGGCTGAAAGCATAGCCTAACCAAAGAGTACATCTACTCTAACCAAAACGAATACACAAAGTCCAAGCAGCAGGTACACAGAAGAATGTGAAGTCTTCTCATCACCGCCTCCAAAACCATTCAGGTGTCCACCACAGTGTCTCTAACTATGTCACCTGAAATGTTGGAAGCCAGAAGGCCTGAGCTACGCTCTCAGCAAGTACAATGTACTAACTAAGAATCACACACTCAAATACATATCCATGAATGCATGCCATGCTATGAATAATGCAATGGTTTGTTCATTAGATGCAATTATATGAACAAATAAACCACTAGCCAAACATGGTGGCCATTTACAAACACGTGAATGCAATGAATGTGATTGGGTATTATGGTGTTGGATGTCCACATGATTCCACTTCGCCAACATGCATCGCTATCTTGGAATACACGAACCACACAGGATTAAGGCCGATAGTGGATCCTGTGTGTACAACACAGTCACAGGGAGTCGTAACTCTTGGAGGGAACCACATCCTCCACCTGGATCGGGAACCCAACATCCGGTATCACAAGTGTGGTTCCGAGGGCATCATCTTCGTGAAGCTCCCTCCGAGGGCATCATCTTCGTGAACCTCCCTCTGTGGCACATCACCGGACTCCACACCTACCAATCATATTTGCCTCTATATATACTACCATATATAGTTGTCCTCGAGCTCTTGGGGTAGCTAATCCTTCACCTATAAATTAATATTAGATTTGCACATATATAGTCCCTCACTGGGACACCAGAGATTTTGTCTCTCATTTGGAACTCACCTCGGAGCCCAAGTATCCTCACGTTGTCCATTGGTCCTTCATAAAGGAGCCAATGTTAGTCCAGGGTCTGGTTCTCACTTAGGAACCCACAATGCATGCATGTTCTTTTAATGCATGAAATTTAACATTCAACTACATGACATGTGTTGGAATAATCATAATAGCATAACATGATCCATTTAGTTCAAATAGAATCATTCACATATATATGTATGCAAGAACTGAATAACTAAATAAACAATTGATGCGTTTACACCAGTCCATAACATAGTCTACCATCATTCAATCATCACAGTTTAAGTCATGGCATCAATTACTACTTACAACTACTACATGTCATGTGTAGGTAAAGTAGTTCATGTTCAACCTATCCGGTTCACACTACACTTCACTAACTAAATTCTTAAGAGCATGCACGTGTCTATCAGAGTACAAACATGAAGATAATCAACATTAAAGATTTCATGCTTCAATCTTGTCATAATGATAAAAAATCATCACATAAATCATGAGTAACAAAATCAGAAATCAGGATGCCAAACCCTCCCCTTAAGTCCTTCTCATTCTGTCTCAAATGCCCCCGTCTACAGGTGCAGTCGGTGGACCGATGGGTTCACCAACCAAGTCCAAAATCAAAGAAACTTCTCCTTGGTGGGTCCTGTGGGTGGACCGAGGAATCCACCGATGCCCGTCGGCGTGCTTCGTCGGTGCCACCGACAGATCCCTCGACCCAAAGTCTCTTAGTCTCAAATACCCGTCGGTGGGTTCCGTCAATGCCACCGACGAATCCACAGATGCCTGTCGGTAGGTGTCATCGTAGGACTAACGAGTCCACCGACCCAAATTTCTAAAAATCCATGTCCCTATCGGCGTGTCCTATTGGTGGACTGACATGCCACCGATAGAGCCTCTCTGTAGTTGATTTCGTCAGCGGATCCGTCGGTGCCACCGACGATCCAACGACGGGGTTAGTCTAAGCCCTAACTCGTTGGGGGGTCTCGTCAGTGGACCGTCGAAACCCCCGACAGTGGTCTAAATAAGTTAAGCTGCGTCGGTGGGTGCCGTAGCTCGACCGACCACCCACCGACGAGCGCGAATCTGGGTTTTCTCGCCCAGATTTTGCCCTTAGTTCGGTGTTCTTCAAATCTAATCCTCCTAGGTTCCTTCCTAAGGTCAAACTAAGTCTGAAACACAAACCAAACTCATCATTTAATCTTATTAACAAAAGAAATCATAAATCATGCATTGGAAAACACTCCACAAACAATTAAAGACAATAAACATCCAAAATGAATTCCAGAATGTGAAATGAGTAAGTCTACACTTCAAAACTACAAAAGGCACATGTTTAAAAATCACATCATGCAATGTATTAGTCAAGACACTCAAGAATCATAAATCATCACTCAAATCCCAAGTTTTCTTCCTGGAAAGTATTCAAATATGAGATCCTAGAAGTACACAATGTACTCATGCATGTTAGCCAATAAAATCAGTTTTTCTCAATTTCTTCAAAATCCCCAATTTATTAAACTCAACTCAAAAATTTTTAAACTCACACTTTTGGCCCAAAAATCATTTATTACAATTTTCAGGTCATTGCACAGGTAGGCACCGGTACACTGGTGAACCTACCGATTGATACCCTAGCTGTTTTCTGTGGACATTGGCTTGGGGGTTGGAACATTTGATTTGGGGTTGTGATCCCACACCTCATCGGGTGATTGGGACGTGAATATGGACACTGAATGGCTTAATTAACCTTGCTAGGATGTGAAATGTTGTGCATGAATAATATGATTGTGACTGGTTGTGCATGTATACCAAGAAAAGGATTCTCATGATGGCTTCCTAAGGATTATTTGTGTATATAGGCGCACAAGTAGCTTTCGAAGGGTGTTATCACTGGAGATCCGACTGTTTGCTGGAAATGATACCTGTTATAGTTTCCTAAGGCTTATTCATGTGTATGGGCGCACGGGTAGCTTCGGAAGGATATTGTCACCGACAATCCTACTGCTTTGTAGCATAGCTCGTCCGGTCAACCGGGCAGCGAGGGATTGAGATATGGATTCTTTGTTGTGGGTAAACATCCTCTTAGCAGGCCTCCCTGGGTTAGAATCCCTAAATGCAAGTGGGTAACCATCCTCGATGAAGGCTTCCCTGGGTATTAATCCCTAAATTTAAGAAACAACTACAGGAATTGAGCCCGGGTAGGTTGAAAGTCCTACAAAACCATGCTGTACACGTGGGATGTTCGAATTGACTGGAAGGTCGTGGAAATGGGTTATTGGTGGAGTTTACTTGACCATAATGGTCATGGAACGGGGTGTTGGTGGAGATGGTTTGGTTGGACCGGCTGATCACCGGGAAGTGCATCCACATGCATTCATTGACTTGTTGACGTTGAGAATTTATGATTATTGCTTGTTATTTTCCAAGTATGTAATTCTTTTAATGCTATGGGCATGATGCTAGGAATTTGGTATGATATAGCGTTGTATGATTGTCTTCACTCCATGTCATTACCATGATACTATTATGTTCGGTTTGGACTAATGTTATCTCTCGAGGATGGATGAAAGGATTGTTTCTTATTGGGAATTCCAAGCTCACGGAACTTACTCATGTTACAGGTTAAGGTGGAATTAGGATTGGATTTGGACTTGGATTGTTGATTTGTTTATTTTCCTTTTTGAACTATAGTTTCAGATGATGTAATAAGAATGAGTTTGTTTTGGATTAAGAATTTCCAGCTCTTCTGAAGCCTAACGTTTTGATTTAGTTTATACATGCTGCTTTCGCACTCTGATTATTCTTGTATGGTTGAGTTGGTTGTGGTGTTCCGCGTTGATAGGTGCGCAGCACTGGCTCTTTTAAGCGTATTATTCATGATTATTAGTCTTTGAGTGGTGTTTAAATGAATTAATTAATGCATGTTTCATAATTGTGCAGGTTTGGGAGCGTTCGAGAAAATGCAGATTAAGGACGGGTCGGATCAAGCTTAAAAAGAAAAAAATCAAAAAAATAAGAGAAGACCAAGCTGCCTGCCCCACCAACCAAGACCCGCCAACCCAAACCCGGTTCAGCCCAATTCATCATGAATTCAAAAGTTTGATTTGTTTTTAAACAAAGAGGTTATTTTTGGCATTCGGGCAAGATAAGGAATTAGCTAAAAGAATTGGGAAGGGACCGAATTAATATTTTCTAAAAAGAGGAATCCATAATCGAATTGGTTAGTGGGGGAGAAAAAGAAAGGATTGAATTAGTGGGGGAGAGAGAGAAAGAATTGAATTAGAATGGCAATACCGAATTGAAAAGGAAGAGGAACAGAATTGGCTTAGAGGGCAATTTGGGAAGAAAAGAAGAAAGGCATCGATTTGGAAATAAAAGGGCAAAGACTGAATTAGAAAGAGGATAGATTGAGCAAGGAAGGGCAAGGACCAAATTGGTTGGAAGCTAAATGAAGAAAGAAGAGAGGACCGAATTGAATTGAGGGAAGAAAGGGGGAACCCAATTTTGGAAAGTAGTCTAGAGAGGTACAGTTCGTGAGTTCTATAAAAGAGGGTTGGTGCATTTTTGAAAGAAGACAATTTTTGGTAAAGAACAAATTGAAGAGCGTATTGAAGAACGTGAATTGGAGATTGAAGAAGAAGAATGACAGAGAAGTCTTCACACATGGAGATCATCGGCACTTCGTCTTCTTCAACATCCATGAGCGGCTAGATTTCATTCTAGTTTCAATGAAACCCTTGCCAAGTAACTTTGGGATTTGTCAATTTAATTTAAAGTTTTCGATATTTTTGTATGGATTGCATAATCTAGAGTATTGTCCTTAACAATTGATCTTATTGTTTTAGTTAATTTCTTTGTGAATATATTTGTTTTGTTATGATATGTTTCCTTGAATTTAACATTCAAACACTTTCAATTCTTGTAGTCTTGTATGTAATGATTTTTATTGGAATGTGAAATTAATTTTTAGATAATCCACGCCGAGAGAAGATAAGTTGTTTTACAACCCTAGTTTAGTGTATACAATTTATCATTCTTGTGATTGGTGAGACTTGTGGTCAAAACCCAATTAGGTGTACAGCCTTATCAGACTTTCTAGGTTAAATTGATTGCCCATAGTTAGGAGGTTGGTGGTGGATTTGAATCCCTAGACTTTCCTATCCAAACAACTTCTCACTTTTAATCAATTTTATTTAGCTGTCTTTATTTAGTTAATTCTTAGTTTTAAATTATCAATCAATCTTGTCTTGAACTAATTAGAAGTTAAGTAGTTTAATTAAGTCTGCCATCGCAATCCCTTGGGTACGATGCCCCTGTACTTGCCAAGCTACAATCGAACTAGTGCACTTGCGAGGTGTTCTCATTTCGAAACACCAAATTTTTGGCGTCGTTGTCAGGGATCGTTTGTACGGTTGCTGTTATTAAAACATTTGACTTCCAAATTAGTTCCTAGCTTAGTTTTATTTTCTTTTTTAATTTATTTTAATTTATTTGATCTTAATTTTTATTTCTTTTAATTACAGGATTTCTTTTAACTTCTTTGCATTAGCGGCTCAAGTTGGTCTTAAGGAATGATTGAAGCACGCTACAAGAGGAAAGTACGCTTACTTTGTGATTGTTGTGATTAGGTTTAAATTGGTGTGAGCACTGTGTGAGTTGGTTTGTGGATGCACGGGCGTCGTTCACTGCACCCCACATTGAAATTCCTTGACTTTAAACACACTCCAGCACTTCCCACTAAAGACCCACTCACTACAATAATGGCCAGAGAAGAGAAGGTACCAAAAAACTCTTGCGGATCACTATACCTGTCACGACCTAAACTTAAGGTAATTCACGTGAAACCACTTAGGTTCAAAGCGTGACTCTCACTCCAACCGAAATCGGGAGTGGCAGTCAACCATAGAGCCAAACCATAGAGATTTAATAAAACTTAAAGGAATTTACTTTATTGAAATTAATCAAAATATATCTAAGTTATTACATCCAAAATACTTAATGAAATCACAGCGGAAAACAAATAAAATACTCTATTTCCAAGTTTAAATCAAATTCCTATCCCTATACGTAATATCTAATCTTGGAATTAAATTAACCCTATTACAGATTTCTAAGTAAAACTTATTCTACATAATTATCCAATCCAGCCATGTAATCCTCATCTTGATCTCCAACTAAATTACCTAAAATTGCGCAAAGGCGTCAATCCAAAGTAAAACAATTAAAATACATTTTTGATTGGAATAGGGTCAAGGCCACTACCCAATGATATAACATAAATAAGACATCAATAATATGCAATAATAAGTAATGCAATGCAATATGAATGCTGGTTCAGTTATTAATGAATGCAATGCATGCTCATGCAAAAATAAAGAGGGTGATCACCAAGTGTGATCCATGCAAAGACATATCCTGTGCAAACATGCATGATGTTCAGAATTCGACTATTGTATGCCCCACACTTGACCAATCAATTACCAAGAAGGAAGTCGTAATGAGCCTTCCCCCTATACGAGTTCGCTCAAGTAAGATACTCTATGTACGCATTCATAGTTTCTAGGAGCTGTGACCTAGAGGTCACAATTGCCTCTAGTATTTTTGGTCATGGGAATAAAACCAAGGGTCACTAACGTGATACAAACCTCAGTGAGTCATACACTACCCAAATGCTAACATAATTTCACTCGGCATCCATTACGTATAATACATGATACGTTATCGAGATGGACATAATGGGGTATATTGAGGTAGCAAGTCCCTCAACCAATAATAATTGTCCATTCGAGACTTCCTCACTAAATCATGATGTGCAAGTCATGATACACTCAAATCTGATCAGAATCTTCAATTGATGTGAAGATCTGAAGGTCAAGTTAAGCATATGACTAGTAATATGGTCATTAATGCAGTATGTCATGCTGTGCATGTGTAGTGTAGGTGCTCATTAACTAAGCATACAATAAGTGTACAATGGTGCAATGAGTCTAGATGATCAATATAATTA
>JAUPMG010118561.1:0-11818 GCA_031762675.1 Pachysandra terminalis | reverse complement strand
CTAATTATGTTACATGCAAAGTCTCTATTAAACATCTATATGTGTGGGGGTGTGTGCTGGGTGGTTGATAGGAAACATAATTTTATTTAAAGAAGGGGAAGAGGATTCTCCAGGAACATATAGGAAAGGGGAAAGCGAGCCCCAAAAATATTTACAAAGAAGACTTTTCCCTCCTAGGTCTCATTGATCGAAGAATCCTAACTGCACATAAAATCTTCTTACTTATGTTCTAAAATTCAGGTAGAGTCCTAGCCCAATTAAACAGACACCAACTAATTTCTATACGAAAATAAAAGAGTCTTCTTGACCTTCAACGGGATGACCCAATGGTGCCTACTTGCTCTCTCCTCATCGAACTCTCTTTCCAATCATTGTTATTGATCTTCAAAAAGATCATCTGCTTAGTTTTGTAAAGCTTGGAAATATAATCCACTATTACTTTTTCTAATCTATTGAGCTAATAAGATAAATTATTATAATTATTATATAATAATTATTATTATATTTTCTTTAATAATAATAAGATAAGATAAAGAGTCCCATTTAACAAAAATTATCACTTATCCAACAAGTGCTTATCCAAAAGCACAAGGACCAAATGCAACCTAAGAATCCCTCGTGGATGACCTATATGAATCTCTGGTCATATGCTTGCAGATTCAAGACTTTCATCTTTTCCTTTGGATAAATTACATTGACACCCCCTTAGGTTTGGCATAATGGCAACAAATATCCTTCAAATCTTGGTCATCACAGACACATCCCCTATAATTTGAAAGTATTGTCATGTGTCCTCATGTTCTGATTCTACACGTTTAAGATTATTGCAGTACATTATTTTTTAAAAATAAGATAATTTTTTTTTAACCAATCAAAATTTTAGTTCCAAATTTTTTATTTTTAAAATTTAGAACATAAATTTTTAACGAGTTTCTTTCATAATGGAGTTTCTCCCCAATCCTTATCTAATTAGAACCTTTCCTTGTTCTTTAAGGAATGAATTTGGCGGGCATTCCAGATTCTAGATTTTGATTTTAATCTCAGATTATGAAAATCCATATTCTTATTGTTGATTTTCAAAATCCAAAATCATGTTTGGAGATATTGGATTTTGAAATTTGATTCTGCCAACTAGAATCCAAATCTCATTTGGTTGACCCAGATTATAGGGATATATTTTATACTTTCTACCTTAATGATTGTATACATAAAATAAAATCATAAAGAAACATAATTGTGTTATATAATATTAATTAATATTCTTAAATTAAAAATAACAATTCTCATAATCATAAAAGAATTCTAGCAAATAAAACATCATGCTTTCTATTGTTTTTAGCAGTGTTTTAAAACTCGGCCCAAACTACCCGGTTCAATCGGTACCCAGTGAAGCAATATTAGAAAGAAACCCACATGGCTGGAAAACTAATCTAAGGGCTAAGATTCAAACCAACAAATCTAAGGGTAGAGATTAAGAGTTCTACAGTTTCTAATCCTAGAGTTCCTAAGTGCTTATATAAACACAAGGCCTTGAGTGGGACACGTATCTCTTGCATGAAACATGATATTATAAGTGTCCATCCACGGGAAATTGCAATATATTGACACGTATCTCTTGATTTGAAGCAGTGATATAGGTGGGCCCTGAAAAGAGTTTTCTACCTGATATTGGGTATTATTAATGGCAAACATACTTGTTGATCTCACACTCGACACTCCTTAATTAAATAATATACTAAATCAATGTTTAAATAAAAATAACCCCATTGCTTTCAAGCAAATGTTGATCAAATTTTGAACAAATTGATGAGGCTTGATCAAGAAAGAGTAATTTTTTTTTAATAATGAAGCTGCATTATATTAAAAACTATTTAACATGATTACAAATATATTCTCATTATTATGCTTTGTAGTTATACATATGAGGATGGTATTTGTGTTATTTTCTGCAATATAACAAATAATAACAAAGTGCTATAGATGATAAATTTTCTTTTTAGTTAATATAATCTATATCTATACTATTAATTTTTTTATTGGATGTACAATTTTCTTTTTCTAATGTATTTTATTTATTAATTTTTTTTTTATGTTTTATCAAAAGAAAATCATTAGTTTTAGTTGAGATCATGTTCAATTTTAATTAGGACTCCTATAATTTTTAGTACACTACTTCCCCAACTAAAACTCTTCAAATCGTTACATCCCAATTCTCCTATTTTTTGAATTAAAACTCTTCCAATCGTTACATCTCAATTCTCCTATTTTTATGTTATAATACTTTATATGATAATATAATATTATATAACTTCTTATATTGTTATCTTTATGTATAGATTATAATACTATATGGGATATAATGTTATAATAGGAAATATTATATAATTTATATTACTAAGAAAGAAATATAATATTAATATTTTGTGTTATGTTATATTTATAATATTATCATATATTTTATTATATAATTTTATCTATGTTATAATACATAAAATTGTTACAATAATATGGGTCAACCAAATTCTGGAATCCAATCCATCCAAACGAGATTATGGATTCTGAAAATCATCAATGAGAATCTAGATTTTGATAATTCAGGATCATAATCAAAATTCAAAATCCAAAATCCCCACAAAACGCCCTAGACTTCTCAAAGGAGAGTGAATCAGTCAATTATAATAATAACGAATTAGTCAAGTAGCACATAAGCTAGCTAAGTTCATTATGGACAATTATTTTTTAATTTTTTTATTAAAGAAAACCTCTATTTTTAATAGATGATTTAAAGCTATCTATATTACCAAACAATTAGCAAATAAAGTGAATTAAATAGTCAGAATTTTCTCAGAGTGAACAAATAATTAACATTATTTACAATACTAATTAAAAATCAGATAGAAAATGGGCATTGGCACTGACATTATCGTCATAGTTTACACTTATTTATGTTAAACTTGTTCAATTTAATTCTTTACTTATAGTGGATAACATCTAAATTTATGTATTATTCACATGAATGTCTTTGAGACCTTATATAGTTAAGAATATCTTACCTTGGTATTAAAACATTTTATGAGCTCGGGTTAACCATGAAAAAACTAATAATCTAATTGAAGTCTAACATTTAGCTAATTCAAATTCTTGAATCCAATCCATCCAAACTGGATTATGGATTCTGAAAATCAGCAATGAGAATCTAGATTTTGAATCAAAAATGCAATATCCAAAATCCCTACAAAACTCCCTAGACTTCTCAAGGGAGAGTGAGTCAGTCAACTATGCTAATAACGAATTAATCAAGTAGCACATAACCTATCTAAGTTCATTATGGACAATCATTTTTTAATTTTTTTATTAAGAAGAACCTCAATTTTTAACAGATGTTTCAAAACTGACTATATTACCAAATAATTAACAAATAAAGTGAATTAAATAGTCAGAATTTCCTCAGAGTGAACAAATAATTAACATTATTTACAATACTAATTAAAAATTAGATATAAATTAGGCATTGACGTTGACATTATCATCATAGTTAACACTTATTTATGTAAAACGTGTTCAATCTAATTCTTTGAGACCTTATATCGTTATGAATACCTTACCTTGGTATTAAAACACTTTATGAGCTCTAGTTAACCATGAAAAAACTAATAATCAAATTGAAATCTAACATTTATCGAATTAATTGAAACAAAGTTATTTTTCAGATTGAAGAAAAATCTTGCAAAAATGAAGTCTAACATTTAGCAAATTAATTGAAACAAAATTATTATTGAGATTGAAGAACTGTTGCAAAATATGAAGATTAACCTTCAAGTGCAACGCACGTGCACCATTGCTAGTCTAAATATAAATGTGTATTTTCTTCGGGCTTAACATTGTTTGCCAAGCCCGACCATGATATCATTTGTCAACCCAAGCCCGGACCGACCTGGTCCTAATTTGAGCTATTTCTATTATAAAATTACTATAGTTAAAATTCAAGATACTTAAAAAAGATAATTATGTAAAGATAAATTGTCAACCTTTTTAAGATTTAATAAGCTTAAAATATGTTATATACTCTACTTATGATAAGTAATTGTATAATAACATAATGTATTCTTATAAAAGATAAATAAATATATTATGTAGGGAATGTTAGGAGGGGGTCAAGTCAGGACGAGCCAATCTAACATCAAATTGAGCCCAACTCTCAAGCTTTAAATTCTAGCCCGATCCTATGGACTAACTATCTTTGCCCAAACCCACTCAAACAAAGGGCCAAGCCAGTCGAGTTGACGGGTCACCCAATCCATTGCCTAAGCTAAGCTTTTTTATGTAGGGCTGTCAACGAGCTCAGCTACCTTGCTTGGGCTCGAGATCGGCTCATATGAGTGAGCTCCTTAATTAGGCTCGTGAGCCAAGCTTGAGTCTACAAAAAAGCTCATTATCTTAATGAGCTTGAACCCAACTTGGGTAGGCTTCACTTGATTAAAGCTCGATTCGATGTATATAAAATTATACAACATGTCTATATCTTATATTATGTATATAATAATATCAATTATAATATTAATGCATTTGGTCTAAGCTAAGCTTTTTTGTGAGCTAAGTCTTTTACGAGTTGAGCTTTAGAATCGAATTTGAGTCCAAAATATTTTAACAAGCCTGAGCCCAAAATTTTTAAAAAGCATGAGCGTTGCATTGTTCAAGGTTTACAAGTCCAACCCAAACTGCAAAAAGCTTGGCTTGATTACAACCCTAATTTTGGGTAAGTTTCACACACCTAACTATTACAGGAATAATGTACATAAGCATTACTTGAACCGGGTTTTGATTGACTCGAACATCTCTTTTGATAATGTTTTAGATAGTAACTGACAGACCCAAAAAGGAGATTGACCCATGAGTCAAAAGGAGATTGACTCACGGGTCCATCTTGAAATGAAGACAACTCTATTGCCAAGAGAGCTCGATTTAGTGAAGACAGCAATGAGAAAGGTAAAACTGAATTACAGGGCTTCAGTTAACTTCGATTTTGAGAAAAAACAGGTTTCAGACATATTGGATCTAGTTCATTGGGTAGATATTAAAATGAAGAACGGTAATAAAGAACAAGTGCATCAAATGACAAGCCTGGAAGTTGAGGAAGAGGACACAGATAACCACCCACAAGTACATTGGCAAGTGGGCCTAGAACCGAAACTGAAGCTGGAGATCAAAATCAAATAGCAATTGAGCAGGTTGGGCTATTTGCGACTTCACCATGGATGTTTGGACTCCAAGCCCTTCAGCACATATTGGACGACAAGCAACAACGGGTTTCAGATATACTGAAGAGGAACAACGAAGAACAACTGAAACAAATGAACCAACAGCCAAGCCTAGAACAACAAATGCCAATCCTGCGACTCAAATGATCTCAAATTTTCGAATGCTTCAGCGCTGTTTGGATCAATTAGAAATTATACTAATCGACAAAACCAGTCTTCCTCAACTACAAGCTACAAATAATCTAAAAATTAATAAAATTAGAATTAATTAATGACAAAGCAAAAGCATATAGGTTTCTGACATGATAAACAAGCCAGCCAATTGAGAGCATTTTAGGATGCCAATTCATGTAAGAAAAACACTAGATATTGTCTTTATACAACACAGAGTGATCTGGCATAGAATTTGGATGACATGACTTGGGAAAATATATTAACAATTATATACTTTTTTTTTTGAAAAATAATAGATATGCATTCCAAGCTTAGACTTATATGACTGTTCTCCACATGACGTGTGGATAAGTAAGATTTTGCTTATTCATCCAAAGGATGCATGAAACCTCATATGCAATACTATATGAACAAAAAAAAAGTAAAAATTTAACACTTACAATAATCTTTATGGTGCATGATAATCAAGGTCCACCACCATTAACCTCAAAGTTCTTATTATTTAAAACCTCACGTAGCAATGATACATAATTATAAATTATAGAATGAAGAACTAGAAGAAGCAATAGAGTTAATTCATTTTGGGTTGGATCGGGCTACCCAAAGCCCTAGCCTAAAAGTGAACCAAACTAATTTGGACTGGCTTTTTCAACTCAAAATCGACCAAAGTGAAGACCCAACCCAAACTGACTCAAACTCGATTTGGGTTCGGGTTAGCTTGACCCAAGTTGTACTCCTAGAATGTCCTTGGCTTTTACAACAAGGGACAAATTTTAAAACACTTTAAGAGCTTGGGTTAACTATGAAAAAAATAAACAATCTAATTGAAATCTAATATTTAGCGAATTAATTGAAACAAAATTATTATTCAGCTTAAAATAAACTATGCAGCTCAAGTGGGAGAATGTAAGAATATCTATATGTGGGCAAGCATAAATAATTATGATTTGATTTTTGAGAAAAACCCGGATTAGATCATACCTGGTTTGATAGCATGCGGTAAGGACCAATTAAGATTTTAGTGATCTCTAATGTATATTTGGTCCGGCGCACCTTAGACACACTATAACATGTGTGTATAATATATGCATGGTACGTTGAAAATGTAAGCTTAAAGGTTTCTTAATGGGAGAACACATCAAGTATATTTAATGCTTAAGTTTGTTGGCTTAGAGTGTTCTTAATGGGAGAACACATTAAGTACATTTATAGCTTAAGTTGCTATCACATTAACTTGAAGCATTAATGGTGATATCAACTTAAGACTATAAATAGATGACATTGGTCCCTCCTTTTAACACACTATAAGCTCTACCCATCGAGAGGAGAAGATCAATTTGTCAAAATCTAATTGACATACATTTTGGAGGATCATAACAACAACGAGACGATATGTCTACATGTATACATTTATGTTTATAAAGATTTTATGTACTAATTTACCGGGTACGATCTTGGTTTTCTTACATGGGTATCAGAGCAAACCGGTAAAATTAGTAGATAAGTCGTTAAATTTTTTATCAGTTTTTATATAGTCATGTTATATGCTATTCGGGTTAGATCTGTCCCATAAAGTAGCCAAGCACAATTTTATGATATTGTAGGCTATTCGGGTTAGATTTGTTCCATAAAATAGCCAAGCACAATTTTATGATATTGTAGGCTATTGGGGTTAGATCTGTTCCACAAAGCACAAATTGATAGTATGATTCAATTAACATGCTTTCTATGAAATTTTTCTTTCATATTAGAAATTTATCTATAATATTCATGTAGATCAAAATATTTATACTATTATGAAATTATGCTTAAAGATTGATTCACATGCCATGTTGGATAAATAAAGAGCGGTCTTGATTTTAACCCTATAAATTGGAGTGATTGCAGTCACCAAAGTGGCCCATTCATAAAGATTTATAGGTATTTAATTTCTCATTGATACCTTGAAGTATCTCATAGATTGCTAATGAATTGCATCTTAAACTATTACAAGTGGTCACCAACCCAAAGGAAGAGCATCACTTGGTAGAATTTTAGGTAGGTAAGGTAGTTATTTTAATTATCATAGTTTAGAAGGTTTTTCTGCTCAAAAGTGCTAAACTTTTGGAAGAATTGTGATAGTTATTATCATCTGACGTTACTATAAAGATTATATTGGATGGATCATTTGTATATTACAATCTCGGCCCAAAGGAGGGCTTGTGATGATGCGCTAGATCCTCATTAAAGTTATTTTATTTTATTAAATAAAAAAAAAACACTTTAGAAGGTCTAAAATCATTTGGCCAATTTAGAGAAAATTGAAATGCATATCTTACATTACAATTGTTCTAGAGGTAGACATCTCTGAAGCTTTCCTTGTCCATCCGGTCCTTAGTTCACTCCTTATGCAATTTGGTCCATTAAAAGTTACTTACAACACACAAAAGGAGAAATGGGGATTAATGAACTAATTTCAATGTGTGCAAGAAGCAGAGAGGCTTCAACAAGAAAGAAAAGAAAGTGCACATCTAGTTACTTCTGGACCAATGAGGAGGGGTCAAAAAATGAAATGGAAAGAAAAAGAAATTAGAAAAGAAGCAAGAGAAGTCCACAGATACTAGGTCTCATAATGATCAAAATTCTGAAAAGAGAAATGATGGAAAATGTTTTTTCTATGATAAGAAGGGAAACATGAAGAGGGAGTGCATAAAGTACAAGAAATGGTTGGAAAAGAAAGGTAGGCCATTCTCTTTTGTTTGTCTTAAGTCTTATTTAGCATATGTACCACCAAATTCATGGTGGATAGATACAGGGGCTTCTATTCATATAAGTAACTCTATGCAAGGATTTCGAAGTAGTCGGAAGCCAAATAATAGGGAAATGACTATTTTCATGAAAAATGGTGAAGCAGTAGAAGTCAAAGCCATAGAAGTTTATCAGCTTCAGTTAGACTCAGGTTATATTCTGAATTTAGCAGATACTGTTTATGTTCCTTCAATAAGGAGAAGCCTTTTATCAGTTTCTAGACTGGATTCTTGTGAGTATACTTTTACGTTTGGAAATGGTCATTTTACTTTGCTTTATAACTCTTTTGTTATTGGCATTGGTTCATTATGTGATGGACTTTATAAATTAAATGTTGATTCTACTTTTGGTCTATCACATTCATCTTTTCACGTGAGTAGTAATCTTGGAATTAAAGGAGAACTCATCTATGTTATGGCATAGACGCCTTGAGCATATTTCAAAGGAAAGAATTGAGAGACTCATCAAAGATGGAGTTTTGGAATCTCTAGACTTTACAGATTTTGGAGATTGTGTAAATTGTATCAAAGGGAAGCAAACAAGAATTAGAAAGAAGGGTGCGACAAGGAGCACAAGACTTCTAGATTTGATACATACTAATATTTGTTGACATTTTCCTACTCCAGTATGGGGTGGACATCAATATTTTATTACATTTATAGATGACTTCTCTTGATATGGTTATTTATATTTGATTCATGAGAAGTTAGAAGCCTTTGACCATTTAAAGATTTATAAAGCTGAAGTGAAAAATCAATTGGATCGAAAGATTAAAGTTGTAAGATCTGATCGCGGAGGTGAATACTATGGTAGATATGATGAATTGGGACAAAATCTTGGACCTTTTGCAAAGTTCTTACAATTTTATAGCATTATTGCTCAGTATACCATGCCTAAGACACCCGAGCAAAATGATATAGCTGAAAGGTGGAATCGTACTCTTAAAGACATGGTAAGAAGTATAATAAGTAATTTAATCTTGTCAGATTCCTTGTGGGGTGATGCCTTGAAAACGACAGCTTATATCTTGAATCGAGTTCCTAGTAAGTCAATCCCTAAAACTCCTTTTGAATTGTGGACTGGTAGAAAATCTAGTTTAAGACATTTGCACATTTGGGGTTGTGTAGCAGAAGCCAAGATATATTATCCGCAAGAAAGGAAGTTGGATCCTAGAACAGTGAGTTATTATTTTATTAGTTATCCAGAAAAATCTAAGGGATATAAATTTTATTGTCCTTCTCATAGCATTAGAATTATTGAGACTGGAAATGCTAAGTTTTTAGAAGATGATAGTGCTAGTGGGAGCACAAAATCACGAAACATTATTTTTGAGGAAGAGAGAGTTGCAACTCCTATGTAAGACAATGCAGCAATTCAGCCTA
Source organism: Pachysandra terminalis (assembly GCA_031762675.1). Classification (NCBI taxonomy): domain Eukaryota; kingdom Viridiplantae; phylum Streptophyta; class Magnoliopsida; order Buxales; family Buxaceae; genus Pachysandra; species Pachysandra terminalis. The sequence continues at coordinate 2,217 of JAUPMG010118561.1, read as the reverse complement.
CTACAGAGCAAGATATAGTTCTTGATCATCAATCGATTGAGAGGACATCTAGTACTATGTAAGAGACTGAAAATTCTGTCGATTCAATTTCTAAATTGCAACTTAGAAGATCTCAAAGATAAAAGAGGCCAGCCATTCCAGATGATCATATTGTTTACCTACATGAATGTGATTTTGATATTGGCGTGAAAACTGATCCACTTACCTTTTCTGAAGCTGTAAATAGTATTCGTGTTACTAAGTGGTTCGATGCCATGCATGATGAGTTGAAATCCATGGAAGATAACAAAGTGCGGAATCTTGTCAAATTACCAAAAGGAATAAAGCCAATTGGTTGTAAATGGGTCTTCAAGACTAAAAGAGATTCAAATGGTAATATTGAAAGATATAAAGCTAAGCTTGTTGCAAAGGGATCCAATCAGAAAGAAGGTATTGATTATAAGGAGACATTTTCACCAGTTTCTACCAAAGACACTTTTAGGATCATAATGGCATTGGTAACACATTTTGACCTGGAATTACATCAGATGGATGTAAAAACAGCATTTTTGAATGGTGGCTTAAATGAAGATGTATATATGAAGCAACTTGAGGGCTTTGTGATAAAATAAAAGTAGCATATAGAAATCCATCTAAGGTTTGAAACAAACTTCACGACAATGGTATCTGAAGTTTGATGAAGTGATCTCATCTTTCAGTTTCAAGGAGAATTATGTTCACCAATGTATATATCTTAAGCTCAGTGGAAACAAATTTATCTTTTTAGTTCTCTATGTTGATGACATATACTGGCCAATAGTGATAAAGGTTTGTTACATGAGACAAACAATTTCTATTGAGAAATTTTGAGATGAAGGACCTTGGTGATGCATCATTCGTCATAGGGATTGAAATCCTTCGTGATAGATCTCGTAGTCTTCTAGGTCTATCACAAAAATCCTATATTGACAGAATTCTACATAGGTTCAACATGCAGAACTGTTCTCCTAGTGAATCACCAATTGTTAAAGGCGACATGTTTAGCAAACTTCAGTGTTCAAAGAATAAGATTAAGCTCAACCAAATGAAGAACATTCCTTATGCATCTTCAATAGGGAGTCTGATATATGCACAAGTTTGTACTCGTCTAGACTTAGCATATGTCGTTGGGTTACTTGGTAGATTCCAAAGTAATCTTGGTATGGATAATTGGAAATTAGCCAAAAAGGTTATGCGTTATTTACAGACGTCCAAAGATTTCATGCTTACTTATAAACGATCTGATGATCTTGAGGTGGTTGGATATTCAGATTCAGACTTTGTTGGTTGCCCAGATGAAATGAAGTCCACTTCTGGTCTTGTTTTTATGATGGTCGGTGGAGCAATTTCATGAAAAAAAATGTCAAACAATCACTTACAACTTCATCAATTATGCAGAAAAAGTTTGTGGCTTGTTATGAGGCTACTATTCATGCAATATGGTTACGGAATTTTATTTCAGGGCTTCAAGTTGTAGATTCTATTACTAAACCACTGAAAATTTTCTGTGATAACTATGCTGAAGTATTCTTCTCTAAAAACAATAAGAGTTCAGCTGTGTCTAGACACATAGACATCAAGTATCTCGTTGTTAGAGAAAAGTTGTGTGAACTTCAAACTTCCATAGAATATATAAGCACAGAGGAGATGATTGCCGATCCCTTAACCAGAGGTTTACAACCTAAATTGTTTAAGAAGTATGTTACACATATGGGACTTGCGGAAAGTTTTAATGTATTTAATTAGTGAGAGTGCAATATTATTTCCTCTTGATTTAGACAATCATATATTATGATCACACTACGGTTTCTATGGTCATTTAATTCTCGCATAACTCGGGGTCTCTATTTTGTGATATACAGGCTTCTTGTTGAAGCATAAAGGTCTTATTCTAAGACAATAAAGTTTTATTGGATCAATCTTGGAGAAAGGTTTGGTTGATCACTGTTTCATGCTATCTCCATACTACACAAACCATGCTTGTTTGGTGACTTATGTCGATAAGAATACTAGAACTATAACCATGAAAATAGTCTTATATCCATAAGGAGATGTAATGACTTTCATGATTTGGTATTAGTGGCTTATTAGACAAAGTCTTGATCTTTTTAAAGTGTTGTTATTAACCGGGTATTGGCTTTTAAAAGAGTGCCACTCAAGATGTCTTTTCAATTTTAGCTAATCTAGTAGAGTCATTTA
>JAUPMG010118550.1:0-10487 GCA_031762675.1 Pachysandra terminalis | reverse complement strand
TCCCACGTGTTCAGTAGCTTTTGGATTTTTTATTTTCACTTTACCAAAAAAAAAAAACAAGTCTGTTCTTTTTCAATGTGATAGGAAACCCTAAAAGATTAATTACATCATTAAGAGAGAGAATAATTACATCATAGAGAGAGAGAGAGAGAGAGAGAGAGAGAGAGAGAGAGAGAGAGAGAGAGCAAGGACTATCAATATGATCAATTTGAGAAAGCCACAACCTGTTAGCCTTGCAAACTGCCATGTTTAGCCACATACTATTATATTCTTTGTTGTTTTTATTTTTATTATTATTATTGATGCTTACAGTTCAGGATGGATTGAAATAGAGGGATAAATACAAGAGTAATAACCAATCTGATTTAGCTCCTATTCAACATCAACGGATGCAACAAATTCAGGGTATGGACCTCAACGTAGAAGGGATAAAATTATGCTTACAGTTGTGATGTTTTCGTATTCTTAGTAGTAAAAGAGAATTGATATTTTTTAGACTATTTTTTTCTCTACTTTATTTACCTAAAGTTACATGAAAACAAGGATGGATTGAATTATTGGGATACAAGAGTTTCCCATCAAATTCAAAACAGAAATTAACATGGGAAGTGCTTTAACACAAGTACGATAAGTATAGAACACCGATGCCATCTCCTTTCCCTCTTGGATAAGAGTGTTTTGCATGTCTTTCACAACAAACCATCATAACGATGTCAAAGGTAAACAGTACAAAAAGAGAATGAGGATATTATGAACAAAAAAAGAGAATTTTACAAGCACATTTAACTTTTTAACATCCTCATATGATATGATGACTAAAAATAAGATGTGTAAACACACAATGTAATGGTGCTTAGATAGGAACATGAACAAAAAAACAATAGCTCATTGTAACAATTGGTTGATAGCTTTGGTGTCTTCCGTTAAGAGATAGGTGATAAGCAGAAGCACCACTAACTCTGCAAAATAACAGTTTGATTATGTACTTCAATAAATCACATGAATAGATTAAGATGAAGGAGAGAAACTGAATTAAAAAGCATGGTGCATCAATCCCTCCATTTACTAACTACATGATGCTTAATTTGAATTAGAGCCAAATACTAAAGTTCATTAATCAAGATCCACTCTGAAACCTACTACTATCATTAATAAACCCACAATTCATAACTGTCAAGCTAGTACCACAACTCATAACTTCTTATCACAAGTTAAAAACTCCATGAGTTGCATACTTGCATCTAGAAATGCTCCGTGTTACCAAGAAGGAATTAATGAGGAATAATCTAGTTAATCACAATGTAAGAAGAGGATCTTGAGCAGTTGTTCATAAGGGAAAATACCACAAATTGTTCATACATGAAGTTAATCTTTCATATTTTTGTTTCTGAAGATCTAGAACCACAAGATATATTGAATATATATATATGCGTACACACTCTCCTGTGTACTATGTATGTAAATGCATAAGAAGAGATAATTGAGAATTTATTGGATTACATAAAGGGAAAATGCATACCACTTGGGTTGTTGGTTGCACCTCTATCGGTTGATAGCATAATTGTTGGCCCTTGAACTCCTGGTTTATCATCCTGCAAACTCATAGTTCTAAAATGCATCATTTTCTTCTGAATCATCAAGAAATATAATATAAAGATGAAGAATGCCAAAGCTGCCTTACAGATGAACATAGCATCTATTTGTCTTCACATGTCCATAAAATAAATTTTACAAACAGGTGAGCTGCATCAATATTATCATTGCATAGCAGACCCTAAAGTAGTTTTAACAAAGTAAATTATATCATTAAATATCAGAAGACTGAGGAAAAAGTTAAAATACTATAGATACCATCCTTCCTAAACAACAATTAACTTGCAACTCAAAGCTCGTATCTTCAAAGAAACCGAGTTACCGACAACGTCTTCCGTCTAATTCTTCGATAGCAGCCCTGAGATATGCAACACTTATTGGCCAGACCCATTGCTTATTAGAGAGAGAGAGAGAGAGACTCGTTTAATCTTACAAAAAAAATGGTTTGACAGAGAGTCTCTCGTTTAGTCTTACAAAAATTGGTTTAAAAGACAAAAAAAAAAAAGGAGATGTTTAACATTACCAAAAATCACTTAAAAAATAGTCCCGTTAGTTTAAAATAGAGAAAGAGGGACGTTTATTTCAAAGTTGCTTTAAAAATAGAGTCCAAATCGTGGGATGTTAACTTCTATCTTCTCATTTAAACAATTGGAAAATGAGAGTATCACCCACGGGAGACTTATATAAGTCACCTGCAATTAAAAGATGACATGTGTCTTTGGTGAAACTGTCAACCATTTTTTATTTTTCTTTCCTTTTTTTGCCGCCCACCGCAGCGATTGGTATCGCGGCAGCAGCCCCTCTCCCCTGATCTCTTTTCTTTCTTCTTCTTTTCCTTCTTCTTCCCCTTTTCCCCCTCTTCTCCTTTCCAACAGACCGGCTACTGTGGCCATTGCCGCAACACCACCCCTTCCTCCTCCTCCCCCCCCCTCTTTCTCTTTCTCTCTCTCTCTCTCTCTCTCTCTCTTTCTGCTGCAACAGCAGCAGTACCTCCTCTCCCCCTTTCTTCCTCTTCCTCCCTTCCTCTCTTCTTCTTCTTTTTCCTTTTTTTCCTCTTCCTTCATCTGTCTTCCATCTTAATCTTGTTGTTCAAATTTTTTTTTGGTCAAATTTCTTGCTATACAAACCAGCGAGGGTCAGTTGGGCCTTCGACGGAGGAAGACCGGTTGACCTTAGCGTGGAGGAGAAAGTTGGAGGCGGTTTCTGCTCGGGCAAAGAATATTGGCTGTATTGGTCTCCCGTTCATCAAATCCACGTGTCACGATATTGTTGCTTGGAGACCTATATAGGTCACCCACAAGTAATTTCCTCACGACTTAAAAAAATATTTAGTAGTCATTAATTTTTTGGATAGTTTTAAAGAGAGAAGAGAGACATTTAACATTTCAAAATTGCTTCAAAAATAGTGTCCGAAGCGTGGGATGTGAACTTCTATCTTATCACTTAAAATAATATTTAATAGTCATTAATTATTGGATCCTACATGTAGACCCACTTCAAATATCTAAAATAACCTTCTTTGTAAATAAGTTTAATCCTAATTCTTTAGTAATTACATATAAAAATAAAGGGTACATTAGTCAAGAAGATGATATTTAAAAAATTACTTTTTTATTCACAAAAAGTTATAACTAAATGACAATAAAACAATTATTAACAATTATAATACTTAAAACATTCATAACCTTTCTTGCCAAATTTATATTACAATGGACAAAATTGTAAAAGCAATAAAATTAAAAATCAATAATGCCAAAAACTTAAGAAATTGCTTGTATAAATAATATAATTAAAAACGCCTGGTCTGCATATACAAGTTGATGGATTGCCAAAAATGTCGTTCAAACAAATCCTATCTTTCTGGGAACGGATTTTCTGTGAAATTATCGTGTTGTCCTTGTGGCCCCACCATGAGAGGCAACACAGTAATTTCATCTGTGGGGCTGTGTCTGCCCCCACATCGTTCTACCCCACAACAGATCCTCTCCCTGATTGAGGACGAGGATTCATGGACAAAGATCTTTTGTGATCAGTATCATAGGGACCTCTTGTGAATCTCACAGGAGGTTAGCAAGAGGCTCTTTGTGATTTATGGACGAGGATCTTCTGTGATCTAAATTACAAGGAATTGCGTGTGAGCCTTTCAAGTGATTGACACCTGATTCATGCCCCTGACATGTGCTTAGCTGTCTGTATTGTGTATTGGTGCTTGAGTATTTGTAAAGGATTCAAATCATCTAATTTCCTTCCCCAAAAGGCAAGGAACACAAGCCAATAGAAATTCACACCTAGCTGCCAACATCAGTTAGCATTTTTTTTTTCCTAGTCATATGATTTGTCTACTACATTATTATTAGCATTTATATATAGACAAATATGTATACACATATATAAATATATATAATATCCCACGCATCAGCATGATGATATTGCACGAATTCGACAGAGATGTTTGGCTTTATGCAGATAGCTTGAAGTGATAAACCTGAACGTTTTCAGCATCCAGCTTCTTGAAATTACTGTGCTTCCTTGAGCTGAAGAATTTGCCCCAGTTATATTCTTTGTATTTCGGAGGGCTCTGCTCGTTTATCAGTTCATCCAACGGCTTCACCATAACATAGTGCGCAGGATTGAAAAAGAATGGTATGGAAAACCTCTCCCTCTCAGGGTTCACCACAACCCTGTGTTCAGGACTCTGGTACTTCTCGTTGCTCCAAACCTATTAGAGAAAAAGAGAGTTAAAATAAAAATCAAAGTTATCAAATTTCAAACAGACAAGCTACTCGGGCTTGCTTGTGTATGTTGGGGGGTGGGGGGGTATAAGTTTAGCCGACCCTATTTACAGTCCTATTCGCTGGGAATCTCCAAAGAACAGGTTAAGAGCTTTGCCAATTATATTTGATCCTCTGACAATAGCGTAGATGGAATTGGGATGGACACATTGACCATTAAGATTGAATCGTCAAAAAAAAAAAAGGCATGATGGATGCCCCCATCAGACTGAGATCGTGCTAGGTGGGCACACTGGCAGGGTGGGCACTTAGCCCCTTACGCGTAAGGGCATTTTATCTTCGTTAGTGTCTGTCTCAGCATGCATCAACACTAAAACATGTATTAACGAGCGCTCGAATTCCTGTAATATTTGCATGAGATATATAAATGAGTCGTACTCGTGAATAATTATTAATTGGCTGGTTACTATAGTGGTAGGAGACTTGCAGGAATTTATCGGAGAGGGTATATTCGTTAAGAATGGGAGTCCGTCCAAGGTGCTTCCATGGTCTTTGAAGTGTTGTGGCCAAGGGTATGGATGTTTTCAGCGGCCAAGTTGAATACCAGCATGTCAATTTAGGCTCAGATATGATCAAGCATGTCAACAAGATACCACCTCGTTTGAGTGAGTTGTCATTTGGTGAATTGTCATTAGTGTGTTGTTATTTAATTAATTATCAATCAATGACACAATTAAAATAATTTGTTTCTCTTTATGTAGCATGAGATGAGAGACTCCCCTTGATTGGAGAGAATTAATGTGAAAGATTCTCTCCCTGATTGGGGAATTCATGATAGAATGGTGAGTTTGAATGGGGGTTTTGATACTTGTCATTATCTTAAAGACTTCCCTTGCCTATATAAAGCGCTCATGCAAAGAGGTTACAGACTTTTGGATTAGATTTTTTACAGTTATATATATTCTAGAAGTAGAACTGTAATTAGGAAAGTTGTTATCAAATTAATTATCAATTAATGAGATTTATTCTCTCTTTATATAGCATGAGATGAGAGATTCTCCTCTTGATTGGAGTGAATTAATGTGAATGGATGATTCTCTCCTTGGGGATTCATGATAGAATGATGAGTTTGAATGAAGTTTTGATAATCATCTAATTCCTAGAGACTTTCCTTGCCTTTATAACGCCCAGGAGGGCTTAGGCAAAGAAGTTGAAGACTTTTGAGAGTTATATATTCTAGAGATAGAACTGTATTTATGAAATTCTCTAGAGAATCTGCTTAAGAGAGAGAGAGAGAGAGAGAGAGAGAAGACTTGAGACAAAAGTGTGAGAGGTGGTGTCGTTCTGCTTGAACACTTCTTGTCATCAGGTCTTAACTACTACTCACCTTCCACGTCTTTTCGATCCGCTCTCTTACCCGATTTTAGCACCATCATGGGAACGATTGTATTATATTAGCTTAGACTTATAATGAATCTATCTAACCTAATTCACATATATTAGAGGACAAGTTCGCGTCTACATACATATGTACATGTTCATCAAAATGACACCTACACTTATTGGTATCCTTGGTCTTGTTAGGGCCGATGGATAGAGTCGACGGCAACAGTTCTGATTTGGACAATACCTAATCAACCCTTGAAGGAATTCTCTAATACCAAACCCGTTCTTAACCCTATCGGTATATAACACGACAGGGTAGGTTGGACCCGGATGTAAGATATCTTAAAAGTAAATGTTATTTTTCTAAGTTAAATCTATAATTTTTTGGAGATATTTACTTATCAAATATATATTTTTATATATATTATATAATATTAATAAATAGGTGAATGACAATGAGGCAGATATAAAACCCAAACCTTGCCGAAAGGTTACCAAACCTAACCATTAGAGACGGGGCGAGACGGGTTTCCCATTTAACCTACCGATGAGCTATATTAGAATGATACTAACCATTATTTCTATTGATGCCTTAAGAGTTCTTGTCATAAGAGACATATTTCAATACATGGAGTGCGTTAAAAATGTTTTAAAACCCACTCGGACATTAACCCGATAAAAACAGTAGGTTGGGTCAAACCGGTCAACCTATAGGTCAACTCGGATCAACCCATTAAATTGATCCATATGTACTATATATAATGTAAATGTAATAGTATAAAAGAAAGAACAAGAAATAACCAATCAACCATAATTGAATAATCTACCCAAAAAAAAAATGTAATTGAGTAAAGAATTCACTACTATAATATTGAATAAAGAGTTCACCACTATAATATGGTAAAATGTAATATCAAATAAAATTATTCATCGTATAATGATATTTCAAATACCAAAAAAAAAATTGAAAATATATCAATAACCAATACTCAATACAAATCATCATAAATGAAACTAACCAATCAATGATCCGGCCAAATTTGTAAAAGTTGTTTGAATTACCGAAAGGTCGCAAGTTAAATTGTTAAACCGGTTAAATCACTCCACCCCGGCCCACTCGGTTATATAATTAGATACTAGTTGAATCAGTTCAACGGACCATACTTGGTTGGGTTTTAAAGCATCGGTTAAAATATCTGCCATAAAATCTTGCGTTGTCTACTGTGAGTGTGGATCTTATACGGGTGGCAGTTAGATGTGGGTGAGTGCTGGTTAAAATATCTGCCATAAAATCTTGCGTTGTCTACTGTGAGTGTGGATCTTATACGGGTGGCAGTTAGATGTGGGTGAGTGCTGGTGGTACTTTATTGGCTCAGATCACCTAAATTCATGTGAACAAGTAAAAAAACATTAAATTTTTTTTTCTTTCATTCACATGTGCGGGTGGCCAATAATATCGTCCGCACTTACTCGCAAGGCAAGGCCACCCGTACCTGATCCGCTGCCAAGCCATCAAGAGAACATTTCGTCTGGAGTGAAAGATGAGGAACTTCGGATGGAGTGTGTGCGTTGGATACGTGACGTGCATAAACGCACACGAAATGCTCTCTGCCATCAACCACATGAGGCCACGAAACTGCATGCAACAATAATCCATCTATCTAAAAACCCTAATCCTGATCCTACCTGAACCGGAAGAACATGTTACCGGTTTCATAGAGGGTTACTTGGGATGATTTGGTTCATGCCGCCGGAGATATCACAAGGGTGTATCACAAACGATTTCTCTCCGATTTTTAGTCATATGTAACAACAAAAGTGCAACGAAGATGACAGAGAAGAGCAAGCATACCTGAACAATATCACCAACGTTGATGATATAAGAATCCGTGATGGTCTTGACCCCGATCCACTCTCCATCAGTTTTCCTTTTTACTTCAAGTCCTCCAACATCATCTTGAGCAAGCACGGTAAGGGCACCACTATCCTTCTGCCGACCGACCCCTAGAGCTAGGTCAGGCGATGGACAGGGAGGATAGCGGTTGAGACGGATGAAGCTGGTTTGATCTTTGAAGAAGCCGTTCATCCTCTTCGCAGGCAAGCCCAAGCTCAGGGAGATGAGTTCTAACAAGGCATAAGATAATTTCTCTGTAGCTCGAGCATATACTTCACACGCCTCCCTGGTCGATCAACAGATTCCATATCAGATTACGAGTTACCGAAAGACTGAAATAAAGAGAATTTTCAATTATTTATTTATTTTTTTCTAATTTCGATCCCGCCGATTGAGTCGATTCACCTTAGGTCAGGAGGGAATTCAGGCCACTGATTAAACATCTCCCTCACTTCATGGTTATCGGGCTCGTGCGAAGCCGGAATCACCGTCTGCTGCTCGACCGTGAAATCAAAGACCTCCTTCCAATCCCGGACGTTTTTGGTGTGTTCTGTATCGTAATATCCGAGCGGATTCACCTCATCTCTCCGAACCTTTCTCTTCTCCTCTAACGAGAGATTGAAGAACTTCATCGCACCTACCTCGACTCTCTCTCGCAGATCTGATGGAATTCCATGGTTGATTACCTGGAAGAAACCCCAATCCTTGCATGCATTGCCTACTTCGGCGACAAGATCAGCAAGTGCCTGTGGATCTTCAGAGGGATCATGAACGCTTAACGGAGATAGGTCGATCAGAGGAATTCCTCCAGCCTCAACGACGGCGATTTTAGGCCTGTGCTCGACGGCTTGGATGAAGGCTGGATCAACTTCACCCATCCTCTCTCTCTCTCTCCGTTTGCTTCGGGTGAAATGCCTGTGATCATCTCTGTGTTAATTCTTATAGGATGGGCGTAACTACATGTACATTGAACGTGGACACTTTCTGTCACGATGCATGTAACTGGACACTTCGCTTCGGGTGAAATGCTCTGTAATCTGCAGATTCGTCAAAACAAACGACGAAATGACAAAAATTTGATCAATGAACTACTTACGACCTTTGTATTATTTTATCATGAGATGGAGTCCGTCCATCGCATGTATAATCTAAGGGTTTTTTTTTTTTTTTCATAAGGGATATGAAAAGTATAATATAATGTTTTAGTGCATTGAAAACGTCAAATGGTCCGTCAGACTCTTTAAAATTTTATGATTCATCGAGTAGTTTCATTGAGAGTATTGAATTGTCAAAAATGACTTTAACACAAATTTTTCAAAATTTCAATTTGTTCCGATCTCTTTCACTGTATTTATTCAATCTCGTTTGCTCTAGCCCTCTTTCACCTTCTGTCACGAACAAACCGGAAAATCATATTTCTGAGATTTTTAGATTTATTCGTAACTCTTACCTCATATTTTTATAGGAGTGGATAACAATGATCAAAACATAAGCGGAAGTATTTAAACAGTTCTAGTAAGATATAAGTAACTAAAATACAAAATCTAAATCTGACAAGGTCTAAAAAGAGAAAAGTCTAATTCTAAAATTTCTACCAGAGTGCGGTACTCATTCCCATGCTCTCTCTTCGAAATCAAGCCCCACAGCTTGAAAGATATAATTCAACAAACATAAGTTGGAAAACCCGGATGAGAAAATCCTTCAATTAGTGCAAAATATGTATAAAATGCGATAAGAAAGACATGCACTTGTGGTGATAAAGTAAGAAACGGTAGAGATCACACAATCTATTATTCTCTCTCATTCCCACTTGGCATATAATCAAATGTCAACATCTCAGTATCTATATGCCTAATTCTATATGGAAATTAGGCCAAGTGCATCATACACACGAGACTCTCAAAATAATATCAACAAGAACGTGCATTGCAGAATGAAGGGTGTTGTGTGGTGATGTAAAATAATGTAAGTTCCCTCTTGATCTCAATACGACTATCTAGGATGATGTCCCACCAATGTGATTTCATCCCCGTATTCACGGTTGAAGGATATGATTATTCTATGTGTACAACATAGTTTTATGGGTTTTAAACCAATGAGGCACAATCCGCCTACTTATTTTTGATCATGGGTAAAACTCCGAGGTTTTCACCAATGTGAGTAGGCCTCCAGGGAATCATACTTATTCACATTCCAACAATAGGTATATCCATGATTCACTATCCTCCAAGTTGCATCAATGTGCCAAGCCTTGGGAATTATCATACCACAAGTCTCTAGAGGATTACCCCGAGGGCTCTCTCCTAGCTTGGGTGAAAGCATCATGGTCCTCTCATAGGACAACAAGGTAAATAAATCAAGTCATCTCATATGATAGCCTAACCTAGGGTATCACATGGGATATTAGACTGAGCTATTATAGCAAGATAGTCCATATGCAACTCATAGTTTCCAAATCCTTTAATTAATGCATTCACACAATGAGTCACAGGTATATCTTCAAACAAGCAATCAAATGGGCACATTCCCATGATCGTATTCTATAAGACACCGTAGTACCCAACACCACATTTAATTAATCTGTAGTTATTAAATCCAATAGAAATGCAAACGAAGCATAAACCAATTATAAGCATGGGATAACCTAAATAGGGTACATACATGCCCCAAACTACGCACTAGGCATATTAAAACTCCTAAACATAGATCATTGACAAGTCATAAAATACCACATATTATTTCCTTAATTGCATGACTTATCTGGTATTTTCTCATATTAAACTCTTCATTTGACATAGAATTTATCAATTCTTTATTACCATTGCTTTATATTTTAATTATCTTAATTATGCTTAGTTTATTAATGCAGAGACAATTTTGGA
>JAUPMG010118539.1:0-11819 GCA_031762675.1 Pachysandra terminalis | reverse complement strand
TTCAAAAGCAGAGAATTTGCTTATGCTTTCTTGCTTCAAACAGCAAGAAAGCATAAGCATTACCAAACGGAGGCTTAATCTTCCCTCTATTTTTATCTTTGTGTTTGTAGAAGAAGGAGATTCCCACATTGGAACTTAATTTCTTCTTCCCTGTGTATATATATAAGGATTAAATCTAGTTGGGTTGGAGACCCAACAAAGGAGAGTGTGGTGGAGAGACATTGTTGGGTTGTCTGGGGTTGCCTTTCACGCGCGTGTCGTTGTCCGTCCATTCGTCTGATCCAGTTCGTGGTGTGGTGCGGTGTATCATTAGATACATAGTTAACCCGCCCCTGTCTACATTTATATTTGGTTTTAATAACTTATAAATAATTTATTAATTAATTATATTAGCTGTTAAGTTTGTAGCCATTTTTTAAACGGTAACACTACTTAGTCAAGAGAGAGATTTTAGGCCACTAAGGGATACGTTCCTTAGTGGACCGTTGCCTTTATCTCTATAAAAGAGACGTGAGGTCTTTTAAGAGAATATACGAAATACCGTCTGTTTAATCTCTGGTTCTGATTTTAACATCTCTGTTCTCTGAGATTTCTTGGGCTTTCTGATAAGTTCGAAACGCCAGTATTACGAGTGCACGCATACTAAGTCTAGGTCGTTGTATCCTGGAGATTGATCACCATTAGCCATCTGCATTACAGAAGTTCCGAGTGGGGCGAAATCGATTCTTAAGGACAGTGGACTCTTCCGTGCCTCGATCAACACTAACAGATAAGTTTTCCTATTCTGCTGTTATTACAGGTGTGATTAGTAGTTGTGTTCCTGTTACTAGGATTTATCACATACAGATTTCTGTAAGTAATTAATTGGATTCTTTATTTCTGATTTATTATAATTTATGTTAATTAATCAATGCAGTCTTATTCAAATATTTTCCAACAGTTTTCACTATGGCAAAAACGAATTAGAATTACAACTTATACTCCTATGTGATATATCCGCCCCCAATACCCCCAACCCCATGGTACTAACTTGTACAAGGAGTTACATGTGATCCGAGGAGGGGCCACTTCCATGATGCTTCGCTCCGCCTATGAACCCCTCCCCTTGGATCTAGAAACTAATAATAAATATGAGCTACCCACTATCTCTAACAACCATGCTTCCTGAATCCATTTATTACAACACGAAGCAAGAAGGCGTGTTGTATCGTGCTGCGTCACATGGGCCGAGCTAGGTCGGACATTGCTTAAACATGCTATGCCATGGGCCTAGTCTGGTATGGCCCATTTCATATAATTTTTTTTGGGTAAATTACCTATTATCATTACCTTAAAAAATTAATTACCCAAAGTGTATTGATCCCTCAATTATAATTTGATAAACTATTTGCCTTTTCATCATCTGCTTATATGGCAGAGGACGGGCGTTGAATTTCCCAGTGAGATTCACAATCAATGAAGCCGTGAAGAGCTCCTTGAAATTATCAAGACCTATGATGCCATGTCTTCGTTCTTTAACCGCAAGCGTGACATGGCACCCATGAAATCTGCAGCACCAGTGGCCAGAACGGAAATACCCTCAGATCGCTCAAGCTGTGCCTACGTTCTTATTTCTTCCATTCAATCCCACCCCAAGAGAGAGAAAATAAGATGAGCAATTTAATTTCAGGAAGAGATTGGAGCCTATGAATCGATATTGCTGATCAACTGATGATAGCTTCCAAGAATGGCATTACCTTCCATACAACCCTTTTAAAAGCTCTTCCATCAGAATTTGTCACACTGGAGTTCACATGTGACTGGGCAAGAACCAATTCTCTCAACAGATTTATGAGAATCTGGAGTCAAAACCATTGAAGCCGATCTCGAAGAAGACCTTTTCCTCTCCGACTCCATTTATGTACCCAATCGGCAGTCCACGTCGAGCTACCGCAGATCTTCGTCCATGAAGGAAACCAAATTTCATGGCCTTGCCAATCCAACGGTTGCCGATGGTGTAAAGGGTCGAGTTTGGAGCAACAGTAATGGATCTCTGATACCTTGTGTGCTATCTCAGTGCAACTCAGAATTTCAAATCTAATCGGTGTTTCTATCATCTTCATCGTGTACGGAAAAGAGACCATCAGAAACAACAAAAAAAAAACTTGGTTTCTCCATCAGAGTTCTCTTAAGACAACAACAATGGCGATCTTCTTAGGGTGGTTCTGCGGCTTCAATATTTTGAAGGAGATTCATCATTAGGACTTGATAGTACTGATATTATTCTTATCGACCAATCCAGTCGAGATCCATCTATGAATTTTTACAAAGATCCTTGTGCTGTTTGGCAAGGCAGCTCACTTGAGTTATCGAACCCACACCATCGAGAAAGGGAGTTTTTTTTTTTTTTTTAATAGGATTCTGGTTGTGCTTGAACAAGCTTAACTTGCAGAATAACAAGAATCTCTTGTTTAATTTTAGAGAGTTGCATCTTTTAACAGTCTACCTCATTTACTTGGAGATCGGTTAATCCCGTTTCCTGAGTTGTTTGAGTTCTCTAGGCATACTAAAGCTGCAACTTTGACTCTAAATTTGAACAATAGAGTTTCTTCATGCCATGACATTCTCCAAATATTTCAACTTGATGAGGCGTATGGCGACTAGCATTGACGATGCAGATGAGTCAGTAAAGAAGGAAACTACTCTTCCTCTGTGTGTGTGCACCAACCACCTTTCTTCTTACTCTGGAATTGACAATACAGATGAGCCCGTAAAGAAAGAAACTACTCTTCCTGTTTGTGCATCGACCACTAGTCATCTTACTCCATAATGGACTACATCCAAGAGCTTGCCTTACTTGCCTCGTTGGTGTAATACGCTACCCTGAAGCTTTTTGAGTCGGAGCAAGCTGGAAGTATCGACCTTGTTGACATCCGAAAGAGAAATTGATCGAGGCCAACAGACCGAAGATGATCAACTCCAACAGATGAAGCAGACGTGTATTTGATTAAAGCCAATGAGATCGAAGATCAATGAGTTCGATGATGAAGCCGATATGTAGCTTGCCAAAGCCAATGAAGCCAAATATTAACAACTAGAAAGATGAAGCTGACGTGTAGTCGACTATAGAAAAAGAGCTTGAAGTCCAGCGAGTCTGATGATGAAGCCGACATGTAGCTTGCCAAAGCCAAGTATGTAGAAGATCATCAACTACAAAGATAAAGCTGGCGTATAATTGAATGAAGTCGAAAGATCAACAAGTCTGATGATGACGTCAACATGTAGCCTGCCAAAGCCAATGAGGCCAAAGATCATCTCTATAGCCGTTCAATGACATTGCACCTTTCAAGTTATCGTGCTTCAAGAGCTTCTAAGTTTACAACCCTTCAGTTTCACTCGGTGAAATTTCATTATTATTCACCCATCTTTATCCTTTCACTTAAGAACATGAAGCTTGCCAAAGCCAAGTATGTAGAAGATCATCAACTACAAAGATAAAATTGGCGTATAATCGAATGAAGTCGAAAGATTAACAAGTCTGATGATGACGTCGACATGTAGCCTGCCAAAGCCAATGAGGCCAAAGATCATCTCTATAGCCGCTCAATGACATTGCACCTTTCAAGTTATCGTGCTTCAAGAGCTTCTAAGTTTACAACCCTTCAGTTTCTTTTGGTGAAATTTCATTATTATTCACCCATCTTTATCCTTTCACTTAAGGATAACATGAAATTTTTTTTGATGTGACTAAACCTTTTCAGGTTGCCTACGTACCCAAACAAGGATCAAGTCAAACGTAGTTCAAACAGACATATTGTTTTAGATTTTTTTATTTATTATCATAAAGTTTATACTCGTGACAAGGAGTAACATAGATAGTTTAGACTCGTATCAAGGAGTGATGAAGATAGTTTAGGCTCGTATCAAGGAGCATTGTAGATAGTTTAGGCTCGTATCAAGGAGCATTTTTTTTTTCTGTTCTTTGATTTGGTTGCTATCTTTGTCTTCTTTCGACTCTTACTTGGTCGAGTTGATTGAGCATTGGGAAAATGCGGCTTCCTTCTTTTACAACGAGTAACTAGTGTCCAGCCTTCATCGTCTGGTTCTGCCTTCTCGCATTCAGCTGCATTCATGCCCCTAGTCATCAAAGCTTGTACAGATTTCGTCTCTTCCATCTTACTAAATACATCAGCAGTTGGATTGCAGAGGCTTTGCTGTCTTGGCAGAAACGTAGGGAGAAAAGACCCGAATGCAATGGTGACAAGATTTGATGTGGCCACTTCTTCATTGTCAAGGACAATTTTTCCTTGGCGGACAAGATGCAAAATCTTCTCTTTCAAGACAATGCATTTTTCCAGTGGATGGCTAACCATCTGGTGATACTTGCAGTTGTTCGGACTATCTACCTGACCGGTCTCTTCAGGGAATTTTGGTTCTTGCAGCTCAATCAACTCCAGTTTCAATAATTGCTCTAGCATCTCTGGGACGTCAGAGTCAGGGAACGGATATTGCTTCTCTTGTAGCTCTTTCAATGTAGCTCTGTTCTTCTTTTGATTATCTTGGAAAGATGCTTTTTGAGGTTTGGCCGACATCTTTGTTGGAGCATTATTTAAAGCCATAAAGTCCTCAGCGTTGGCGGGATTAACAAAAGATTTACTCCATTTGTGGTGTTCCTGTTTCTCTTTACCATTATGTGACTCTTGCACGGGAATTTTATGACTTTCATTGGCATGTATGCCTTCTCCATGTCATTAGCATGGGTAGCTAACTTTTCAAAGGTTCTTGGTTTTATCCCTTGAATGATATACCGAAGTCCCCAAGGTATGCCTTGAGTGCACATCTTGATGGCGGACACTTCTGAAAGTCTATCTTTATAGTTGAGACTAAGATTCCTCCATCGGTTGATGTAGTCAATCACCAGTTCTTCCTTCAATTGTCGAGAATTGGTCAGTTCAATCATATTGACCGTTCGTCGAGTGCTGTAGAAGCGGTTGAGGAATTCTTTTTCCATTTGCTTCCAACTGTCAATGGAGCTTGGCTCAAGATCTGTGTACCTGTCGAAGGCATTACCCTTCAAGGATCGCACAAACTGCTTGACGAAGAGGTCGTCATCAGTTCTAGTGTTATTGCTTGTTTTGACAAAATGAACTGCATGTTGTTTTGGATTGCCCTTTCCATCGAATTGCTGGAATCTTGGTGGATGATAACCTGTCGGTATCTTCAAATGGCTTATCCGTTGAGTGTAAGGCTTGGAATACTTGTGAAGAATAAGAACCACCTCCATATTTGTCCTAGATTGTGCTCATAATGAAGTCTTTGAGTTGGCTTGCTGGAATGGAGCCATCTGAAGAAAGCGGAAAGTCATTAGCAAGACCCTCTCCTTTATTTGAGGTCTCTAGAATATCTTGAGGATCCAGTTGGGGTGTGAATTTTGGTGGGTTCACTGGTTCATAGCTTGATTCTTCGATAGCTTTGAACTTGCTCGTGAGTGTAGCAATCTGGACGTCCTTCTGTTCTAAGGATTTCGTGAGTCCTTCAATGGCCTTAGCCATGTCAGCAAGTTGTTCCTCAATCGACACACCCTGGATCATCATGACCAGCATGACAACGAAATAGGAAGAGTTGATAAAATCTGAGGGCCTTGAAGGCGTAGATCTCGGAGTTTCACAAGGTGATGCCGGTGTAGAACTTGTGCTTGAGCTATCGTCATTTTTAGACAAGGATGCCTTGCACCCAGAATCTAGCTCTTTGGAGAGTGCAGGATGAGAGAGTATCCTCTCAGCTGACTAAGCAACTGACTCCTTTGCCCTTAGCGAGGCAAAGGAGATTGCGAGATTTTCAGGTTGGGTTATACCAAAAGCTATAGTTGGCCTTGATAATAGAATCGTTATTTGAAGTGGCTGAGAGATAGATTTTGCCTTGCTTTGTGTTACCATGCCGATCGTCTGAGTGTTCAGACTTGATCGAGCTTAAGAGGAGCCATAAGGTCGGGTCTTGCTGGCTTGGAATTTGGATTTTCAGCAGCATCCTTCAGTAAAGGATTGGATGGAGCTGATCTAAGAGCCATAGATCTTGGCTTGAATCTTGAACTTGAAGTGAAGAAATGAGATGTAGAGATCGTCCCACCGGGCGTGCCAAATTTGTAAACACAATTTTTTTCAATTGAAGAATCAACGAACAAGATCTGTATCAAAAAATATTTTGAATTAAAAATTACGAGTTTACAATCTCTAGGGATTTTCTTTGTATGAAAGAAAAGATCCTCTGATTCTTCACTTTAGGGTGTCTTCAATCCAAGGGTTGCAACAGCTTAATCTTGGATTGATGCGAAGTCTCCGGCTTGATCTTCGGGCTTATAGACTTATGGAAGATGTGGGTTGAAAGCTTCGTCTTGATGTGGATCTCTGGGCTTTTGAGCATATATAAAGATCTTCAAGAGTGCTTTGATGAAGATGAGGGCCAGATGACGTGATTCTCGAACTTCATAATGGGTGTAAGTGTCCTTCACTCTGTGCTTTGTGCGTACTCAGTTGTGAAGATCTTCTCCTTAAGAAGAGCCTTTGTGATGGTGTATTCCTTCTTTGTATAGATGATTGTTAGAGATTAACTCTTTGCAAAGAGTTCTTCTCCGGGGCTTTAAGGCTTCAGCAGTCCTTCTCCTTGGCTTATGGGCTTTCAAGGATGCAAGTTTTCAAGGTGCCAGAGCTTCAATATCTCTTCTCCTTGGCTTCTTCCTTATGGGCAACGACACTTCTTCTCTTTGGCTTTTGTCCAGGCTTTAGGAGAGCAACACTTCTTCTCTTTGGCTTCTCCTCATCCCCCTTGATTTGAGATAGAGGACCCTTATTTATAGATGTAGAGAGGGTAAAGTCCTGTAATTCTCCATTACTTAAAGATAATTATTACAATTTAGAGATAATTAAAAATTAAGTAGATATCTCTTTGTGGGACCTATTTGAGAGCAACTTACATAACATTATTCTCTCTCTTTTACTTAAGTAAAAAGTTCATATTTATCTTCTAGAACTTTATCCTTAAGTGGGGTCCACCTTATGAGATCATGCCATGTAGAAAATTTTGATCTCAAATTTTCTATGTCTACACACTGTTCATTGGACTTTCAAAATACTGTTCATATGACATGTTAGCATTTAATGTGTTTTGTAATTATAACCGTTTTTGAAGCATTCAAATATGTTTATGTGAGACATTTAATGCTTTGACAGTTTTCTTGGAGTATTAAATTAATTTGACAGTTTTCTTTGAGGCATTTAATAGGTGGCTCTTCATTCAAAGGAGATGACTCTTCAGTCAAAGAGAAAGGGGGCTCCCTTTAAAGAAGACTGTTTTCTCAGTTCAAAGGAGGAAAGACACAGAAATGTGGGAAGACACGTATAGATCATTGGCACTTTTCATGGAAAGAGGATTGGGAGAAGCATCATTCTCCAATTCAAGAATAAAAAAATAGAGAATTCTATTTTTTCCCTTCTCCTTGTATGTATTTTCTACAATATGTATCATGTAAATGATATTTCTCAAGAATAAAGGGAGAAGAATGAATGCCGTATGGAATTCCATGGATGTAGGCAGTATTGTCGAACCATGTAAAATCTCGTGTCTTTACATTGCTTTATGCTTACTATTCATCATCTCAGAATACC
Source organism: Pachysandra terminalis (assembly GCA_031762675.1). NCBI lineage: Eukaryota > Viridiplantae > Streptophyta > Magnoliopsida > Buxales > Buxaceae > Pachysandra > Pachysandra terminalis. The sequence continues at coordinate 4,179 of JAUPMG010118539.1, read as the reverse complement.
ATGCTTGTTGGAATCGACATAGTGCCGCCCGAACGGCCGGTTCCTTAGTTTAGGCGAGTGGTTGAGACATTCCCGAACCTCAAAAGACCTTATTCGGTACAAATCGGTCATATGAAGAGATCAACGGCTTAATCGGAATAAAACAGGTCTTATTTACCGATTTGTGCATCACCAGTACCCACTCATTTATCATTTGTAGTTTGTATATAATCCCAAATAAAAAAATTACAAGGGGTGTATTGCATCATAAAAGTACCTATAAAAGTTTCCATGAGTGGTGTTTATTAAGGTTTTTTCAAATCTTCTAGAGGTTTGCAACAAGGTGATCCTCTTTCTTCTATGTTCTTTATTTTGGGAGAAGAAGTTCTCAGCAAATGTTTGAAGAGTTATTTTGAACTGGGCCGTATTGGTAGCTTTCTGGGTCCTCAGAATTGTCTGGTTATCTCTCATTTATTATTTCCAGATGATATTATTGTTTTCCTTAATGGGTGCAATTCTTCGGTGATAAATCTGATGCAATTTTTGAAGAAGTATGAAAATTGTTCTAGACAGATGCTGAATATTTCTAAGAGCTACTTTTTGTGCATAAAACTGTCACTTGTTCCAGAAGGCTTGTGATTCAGACTACTATTAGCCTACAACACATACTTTTGCATTTATTTATCTGGGTGCTTCTCTTTCATATGGTTATGTGAAAGTTGTTTACTTTGAAGAACTTCTTTCGAAGGTGCGAAGTACAATTTTGGTTGGAAAGGTAAGCTTTTATCTCAAGGAGATAATCATATTTTGATCAAGCATGTCCTTTCTTCTATGTCCATTCATATTTTTTCTTCTATTCACACTCATATGATGGTTTTGAGGTCATTAGAAAAGTGTTTTGCCTCTTTCTTTTGAGGGGATTTTGAGGAAATATCTAAGAAGAAATGGATCTCTTGGGATTCGATTTGTAAACCATTGACAGAAGGACATTTGAGAATTCGATCCTTATTTGATATTAAGGGTAGTTTTGATATGAAGAAAGCTTGGACTATTATATCAAAAGAAACTTTTGGTCTAATTTCATGAGATTAAAATATCATGTTTATGGACCTAATCATGCTAATGCTTCTCATATGTGGAAAAGTGTTCAATCTAATTTGTCTATTGTTAAGAAAAATTAAGCTTGGATTTTAGGTAGAGGCAATGTTGATTTCTGGCATGATAATTGGTTGGCTATGGGCTCTATTGCCCCTGTTATGCATGAACCAATTTTACAAAGTATTCTGGTTAAGGATGCATGGTGTAATGATGGCTGAAATTGGGACTGTTTACATCATATTTTGGACAACTCTATTAAAAATAATATTCTGAAAAGGGTTGTGTGCTTATCGGGCTGTAATGATAAATAGGTTTGGTCCAAATCCTTGTGTAGACACCCCAATTTGCACGAAAATAATTGATTTTTGGTCTTCACAGCTTCTAGGGGCTTGAGCTTGGCACCTTTTCATCTTTGGTCCCATCTATATGAACTGAAATTCTCATTGAAATCCCCATAATCCATAAAATTACCAAAATACTAGAATAAGAGTCGATCGGAGAGCAAATAAAAGGGGGAGAAAATTGAGAAGAAATTCATATGAGCAAAGGAGAGATTTGGAGGAAAAATTGCAGCACAAAAAGAGGAAATTTTTTTTTTTTCAGCTCTGCAAGGTGAGTAAATGAAACCATAAGGTAGGATGGTTTTTCTTCTTCATTTTCACCCCCATTCAAATCCCAGAAAAGACCTGCAAAAGCCAATCCATTAAACCCCACCTATAGAAACCAGTTGGTCCCTAATCTCATCTTCTTCCTGGTTGCCAAATCCCTATTGAAACCCTAGAAAAACCTAGGCCAAATCCACAACCAAACCCCTCTAATATTCTGTAGGAACCCCACCCAGAACCTGTTCGTCCCTACATCAAAACCCCCTTAGAAACCTCTTCAAAACCTTAGCCGAAGCACCAGAGAAAAACTCTCTTTCTTCCTGTTCGTTCAGCACCAAAAGTCCCTAACGTTTGATTCTTTTTTATAATCTCAACCAATTTTTTTGTTGTGTGTTTTTCCCTTAACCAAACCCAGAAGCAAAATCTTAGTTTTCTACAACCCAATCTTTAATCTCCATCCATCGAATTCATCCTTTCCTCCTTCGATCTGGCAAGTTCAAGCAATCTAGGCTCCTTTAAGATTTAATCGGCAGCCACATAATCAGGTGAGATTTAATTCTTTATCGAGTTATTTATTTTTTATTTTGTAAAGAATCAATGGTCCAATATAGACGCTTTGTTCTTAATTCATGGGATTTCCGAATTCAAAATGTCCTCGTACCTGTAGACCTTTGTGCATATTGTTTAATTGATGATTTAAAGAAGGTTCAGATAGAGGATGAATTTGTTATATCAATTCATTCATGTTCAGATTATCTTCAGCCGATTGGGTGCTCATGTGATTGTTTAATTGTAATTCCTCTCTTTGATCAGCCTAACATTAATCTCTTTTAGATAATTTTGTGTCTCTTGTGAACTGGAATCATTGATCACCATCAGTTTGATTTGCTATATCTTTAGCTTCTTAATCATTCTATATAGGAGATGTTGTAGAAGAATTGTTTTTATTCAATGATACAGATTCTTAGTGCATGTGGGGTACTTTCAATGAAACATATTTCATCAGTCCTCCTCTTCAACTCATATTCTTACAATTCCAGTTTGGCACATTGATTTTAGGATCCTTCATAATCTTAGTTGTAGGACTTTTTTATTTTTTATTTTTTTATTGGTTAGAAATTCCTATTAGACATTTAGGGTTGTTTTAGGATTTTAAAATTTCTGCGTTATTATTTTTGAGATCTATAGTTTCTTTTTTTTATTATTTATATTTTTTTAATTGGCCACATAGAATTAAACCAGGTAATCAGAAGAGAGTGGGTGCCTAACACCTTTTTGGTCTCTTAAATAAACCTTCCTACCCAATTTGGTTATACCTTGTTTAAAATCTTACTTTTAGGTCTATTTTGAGATAAAATACAAACCTCTGGGTGACCATTCACACCACCCTTACTTTTAGATCGAGTTGAATGGTGGCAACTCCAAACAACTCGATCTATCTAGGGTCTACCGGAGCTTGGGTAGTTCACAGCTGGCAACTCCGCTGGGGATTTGCGGGTTTGAGCCTTAGTTTAATTTTATTTGGCCAATTTAGGAATTTTTTCTAGGATCTTTTAGGTTCTTTTATTCTCTATTAGTTTGATATGTTTTTTTTTTGGTTCAATTTGATATGACATGCTTTGGTGGTTCATTTTGTATATATATATTGCTTCTTGCTTTCTTGGATGCTTGAATTCACTAGCATTTGCATATTACACTCACAAGCTTTGTCCCATCCATTCTCATCTATTTTAGGGAGCTTTGTAAGCTTGCAAACTGGTGACCATTGTCCCTAGTGGCAAACCTTACACTCTAGCAGTCTTGTAGGCCTACGGTCGGGAGACCATTGCCCTCAGTGTTGGCGCCCAACGCTCCACCTCGAAGCAAACGACTAGAGAAGCATGTGGAGAAATCCATGTGTGGAGGTCGGTTCAACCGGTTTCCAATTTCCGTATCCTTTAGATGCATAACTGTGAACCCCATGTGCATATAGAATTCGGTTTAGGTCTTAGAAAACTGAAGTATTTGGACACTTGTGTTGGGTCTCAACTTAGAAATTTATTGAACCAAATATGTGACAATTCATAAATGTTATGTCAAAAAAAAGTCATTATTACTGCACACATTTGAGTCCATCTAGTTCGGACCTATGGTCCAAGCCCATGTCTATTTTTGAGTCCACTGAAGAATGGGTCCCCAGTTAGATCCATTATGGTCTAGGGTCCATGATCCATGACCCATGACCCATTTCATGCATAAACACTACAAAACACTAGGTTTTTCCCAACGGTCTGAAACCGTCGAGAAAAGTCACAGGACTGCCATTATTACCTTTCCCGACGGTACAACTCCCCCCCCCCCTTGCCATTGAAAGCATTAACAGTGGTCCTCACGACGGGCTGTAAGTCTGTTTGTTGCTGCTGCTAGCCCCTCACTTAACGGGTTGATTCAGGAAATCTGGGGTTTCAGTGAAGGCAGTCTCCCTATCAAGTACCTGGGAATTCCTCTGATTTCATCT
>JAUPMG010118528.1:0-11819 GCA_031762675.1 Pachysandra terminalis | reverse complement strand
GAAGCCTTGATAAGGGTAATCCTACCACCCAAGGAGAGGTAGTTTCTCTTCTAAACACTCAACTTTTTATCCGTCTTACCTTCACCCCCCACCCCCACTTTTGTAGGCATTTTGAAGAGAGAAATGTAGTAAGTAGGTAGATTGGTAAGTGAAGCCTTGATAAGGGTAATCCTACCACCCAAGGAGAGGTAGTTTCTCTTCTAAACACTCAACTTTTTATCCGTCTTTCAATGACTGGTTCCCACACCTAACCCCCACGATAATTTCCATTTGCGGACATACCCAAGTATTTCATGGGCCACTCCCCCACTCCACACCCCAACACCTGAGCACACTCATTTTGAAATCCCTCATCTACATTTACTCCAAACAAATCACTTTTTTCCAGTTGCACTCAGCCTCAACTACATCTCAAAACATCTAAGGATGCACTTATTCCAAAATATAGTATCACTTGACACATCTAAAAATATTATTGTATCATCTGCGAATTGCAAATGGGACAAAGGCATCTCATCTCTTCCTACCTCGTAACCTTTAATCTTACCCGTTTCCTCTGCTCTTCTTAGGAGACCACTCAACACATTGCTAACAAGTGTGAATAGAAAAGGAGATAGAGGATCACCTTGACGGAGGCCCCAAGTCGAAGGTACTAAACCTGAAATCCCTCCATTCAGACAAAATGAGAAATTGACATTCTTCAAACATCCTTTGATCCAAGTACACCATTTTTCTGGGAACCCTTTCCATCTAAGGACCGAATCCACACATGCCCATTCAACCCAGTAATAGGCTTTTTCCAAATCTACTTTAAAAACAAAACCTGATTCTTTTTTCCTAATTTTCTCCTCAATTGACTCATTCGCAATCAAAATACTGTCTGTAATTTGTTTACCTTGGATAAACGCACATTGATTCTTTGAGACCCCTGAGCCAATGACCCCTTTCATTCTGTTTGCCAAAACATTGGCAATGATCTTGTATACACTTGTTACCAAACTAATGGGTCTGAATTCCTTAACTTTTGAAGCCCCTTTGATCTTAGGAATCAGGACCAAAAAAGTTGCATTCATGGCTTTGTTAATAATCCCACTTGATTGAAATTCTTTAAAAATCTTCAATAAGTCCATTTTAAGGATATCCCAACAATCCTGAAAAAAAGCCATTGAAAATCCATCAGGACCTAGGGCCTTATTTCTATCCATCTTCCAAATCGCCTTTTTAACCACTTCTTCCTCAAAATCTTTAACGACATTCTCTGCTTCACCCACATCCAATTTGGGCCCATCAAGCATCGAAAGGTCAAACTTGTAGACTTGTTCAGATTTGTACAGCTTAGAATAAAAACTAGAAAGCTCCTCTACAATGTCCTTTGATCATTGGACATAGCACCATCAATCTCCAAGGAAGCCATATCATTTTTCTTACTCCTGAAGTTTGCCATCTTATGAAAGAATTTTGTATTTCCATCCTCTTCCTTCAACCATTTCACCTTTGATCTTGACTCCAAAAGACTTCCTCTTGTTTCAACAATTCTTCCAACTCTTTCAGTTTCCTCCAATTCTCTCTTTCACATTGATCAAGAATTCAAGTTTCCTCCATTATATCTATTTCCTGGATTCCTTCCAAGATTTCATTTTTCTTCTCCGGTAGCCAACCAAATACCTCTTTATTTCATCTTTTGATCATCTCTTTCAGACCTTTCAAAAATTTTAGGAACTTAAAGCCTTCCCATCCTGGCACTACATCTTTTGAAACCCACCACTTTTTCACTTCTTGCTTAAATTTTGGGTGGAAAAGCCACATGTTTTCAAACCTAAAAGGTTTAGGCCCCCCAATCACCATCTGATCCATGGAAATTAGTATAGGTGAATGATCAGATATCGGTCGAGGGAGGACACTTTGAGTCGTCTTTGGAAATTTTTCCTCCGATTCAGGAGAGACAAGTGCTCTATCCGTCTGCAACACACCGGACTCTCCTGAAGATTTGACCAAGTGAATCTCCCTCCTAAAAGAGGGTAGTCTACCAGCTCACATTTATTAATAAAATCCCCAAACCCTCTCATACTTTTCGTAACTTTACTTATACCAGATTTCTCATGAGAGTATCTAACCACATTAAAGTCACCAATTAGGCACCATGGTTCCTTCCACAATCCTCTAATTCTCATCAATTCCTCCCAGAAACCATCTCTCTACTTAGGCCTATTCGGGCCGTAAATCCCTGTCAAAATCCACTCAAAACGATCCTCAACATTTACAAATCTAATCGGCACTAAAAATCTTCCACTCCACATTTCCTTACGACTAACCACATCAATGTCCCAAATAATACAAATTCCTCCCGAACTACCCACCTAAGGTAAGAACTCCCACTCCTTATTTTTCCTTCCTCCCAATTGTCGGACTAAACTCTTAGAGACACATTCCTTATCTGCATACCTGGGCATTCTGGTTCAGACATACTACCCAAGTTTGTGGGGATTGAAGGTGACCGAAAGGACACTGGTCTGGGAGTGCGAAAGCCTAAAGCTTGAGGACATGAAGCAGGACTGACTGACAAACTCTTAATCGAATCAACACTACCTTTATGTTTCTAACGGTTACCTTGTGTACTAGTCCCCTTGGTGTGCTCAAATGATTGTGACCGTTGAAATGGATTTTAGGAATGCTTCTGCATCCATGTCTTCTGAGACCCCATTCTCTTTATTTTTAATTTTGTCCATTGACCGCGATTCCATAGATGAGTCATAACTCACTAGCTTGATACTTAAAAGGCCTGGATAACTTGGCCCATGCAAAACGTCAGTGGGTGTATGAGACGATGAAACCAGATGTTCATTATGGGCTGCTAAGCCCCCTTGTAAAGTGCCGATCGTGCCATCCAGCTCTTTCATTCCCCAGTTCAGTGCTTTACAAAAATCATAGTTCCATTCTCGCCCTTCTGACCCCATCGCGCCTCTGCGAGCATTAAGACCCATCCCCTGAATCCTATCTAACGCCTCGTTATATTGACTAAAATTTTCTGACTCAAGACGTAGATGCTTCTCTTTCATAACTTCCAAGTTGAAACCCTTAGAGGCTTCACTCCCACTGATGATAGAGGGGCTTCTCCCTACCAACGTTGGTAGAACGCCCCCCACAGGGGTGCTTATGAACCCAGATTCTCTAGCCGTTAAAGAAAGAGAAGCAAAAGATGAAGATGCCACCGTTGGGCTCGACGGTACCGGAAAGGTCGCGACACGGCAAGAAATCTTCAAGCGCTTCTCTAACGGCCTACGCTACTTCCGACACTACCACCAACCTCATCTCCCTCGAGAGGCGTCTTCCCAAGTCTCTTCCTTCCTCACGGTGTGTGGAGTCCTCGCTTCTGGATCGTCTTCTCCTTCTTCCTGAAGCCAAAAAGTCTTCGATTGGGCTCAAAGATCTGAGCCTAGTATTTGAAGCCCTTAATCCATTCTCCGTAGATGGGCCTTCATCCTGAGAAAACCCCGGCCCGTCTCCCTTTTTAAACTTTTCGCAGTTGGGCCCTGGCCTAAGAATGGAATCATACCCCGCCATTGACTTCTTCTCAAAATTTGAATTTGAAGAAACATGTTGATGGTGGAGCCCATTGACATATGTCTTGTCCCCCACAAACTCACTGTTCCCCACTAAACTTCTACCACGTGGCGGGGAGCTGCCCTCACAGACCTCGTGTTTTGGGTCATCTTCTCCGGCTAGCTTCACCAAAAAAATTTTAAAGCCATAACTTGCTAGCGCATATACAAGGAAGTAATTATACGTCATGAAGCTACAAGAACCATCCCAATGACGATTTCTCTAGGGATTTTTCAATAGGAACGCTCCTTCACCAGTATTTCCACCTTCCCCAAACCATTTGGCATTAGATAGATTTGTCCAATATAAAGTAACCCTCCGCATAAATTGCCTATGTATTTCAATGTGTCCACTGCCATAAATTGGATAGGTATCCCCTCCACAACCATCCAAATACCCTATTCAGCTATTGGGCCTACCTCAACACCTTCACCTAAGCTCCAACGATGGAGATAAAATCTGAGGTTGCTGGCGGTCCGGATATAGGCTTTTTGTGCTACGAATCTAGCATCAGCTTCTGATTTGGTGAAAATCAATGCTTTCCTCTGATTAATAGCAAGAAAATCTCCTAGCTCAATCCCGGCACAATCCGATACTAATTTTTTCTCCACCGCGCACCAGTCATGACAGGGAGCTGTGCTGGAGCAGCAAATAGCGAAAGCCCATTTTGGTGTGGTTGGGCATACCGCTATGACCGGGATCTGTCTGACGTTTGAGACTCCACCTGATACCTCATTACCTTCAGCTAATTTGTTGAATATCTTGTCATCAGTCACTGCTTGACCCTCATCACTGTAGCCCTGATTAAGAACCTTGTTCATCTGGTAACTCGTCGTCTGAGCAGCAGCACTATTTTCTTGGTCACGGTCTCCCATCTCCAAGCACACTTTCCTGCTCATGTCGGATAAATACTTCCATCCGTTCACCTGATCCTTGGGCAAGAAGAGAACGCAGTGACGAGTTTCATTCTTCATGGATGTAATTTTCATGAAATCACCTCTTAAGATTCTTCCTCTTTTCCAGCATGAGAACTTTACCCGATGACCTGGAGGAGCCCAAGAAACCGATGATTATGAAGCAGACCTTCCATCGTCCTTAAAAACCAGTCGATTTCCTCCCCACTTAGCATACTCCAACGAGACAAAAGGCCACTTCTTTCAGTGATTCGCATCCCCTTCCGGCCATTGTTACTGAAACCTTCGAATGAAAGTATCTTCTCCTCGATCTGCATGCTGTCTCTAACTGCTCCCTTGCTGCTCTTCCCTTCTTGTTTCCTGACACTGCCCTTTGCAATGATATTAGCAAATGTGCTTTGTGCTTCCCTTCCTTCCACACCAGGGTTTAGCTTACCCTTATTCTCCTCCAAATCCTGCAGCCCTGCTTCGATATCGTCCGTACTGTATCCGGCATCAATGAGGTCCCGGATTTTTCTCGCAATATCATCTTTCCTCTATACCATGGCAACATCATCTGCCCACCTGGTCGTCATCGCAACGTTGTCCTGTCGCACTCAACGTGACCGTAACTCGTTCGCCGTTTGCCGTCACCGTAAACCTCAACTTAAACACCAAAAGATCATCGCATTACAGCGCATGTAACCCTATGCTCACATGTTGCAAGTCTGCATGCATCAATTACAATAAAATTATATGCTCTTCTTCCTCTTAATTAAAGAGGTTCAAATTGTTTTTTTTTTTTTTTTTTGTTTTTTGGAACGGTTTCGGATCGTCCGTTCCAGAGTTGGATCGGCGACCCAATTCAGTTTTGGACCGGGAAGATCCCCAATCCGAAACCGATCCTTTATATCATGGGTATAATAACAACTCTCCATTCTTGTGGTTCAACCCAATGCTTGTAAAAGAATATTAAAAATCTTGATTCTCAACTTGGAGCTAGTTCTCTTCTTAAAATCTTACAATTCTGTATATGAATCTTACGATTCAATCTGATTTGGCCCTAGGTTGATTCAAATCAGTGAAAAATCGGGTTATGTCTGAATCATATGATTCATACATTGAATCTTTATGATTTAATCGCACGATTCATACAATTCAAGCAAATCGAATCTGCAACACTAAAAAAAAAATTAGTTTCATTTTTAGCGAAAAACTTCCCCTTTTGTTAATACTTTACATGGAATATAGTGCTCTAAAATGACTAACTATACATACATGAAGAAATATAGTTTACTTATTTTAACAACAAAAACCCTTTTCCTAAGACAAATCCCAAAACCTAAACCCTATTTCTTAAATTACCGTGGATCTTACAATATACAATTCAATATTACGATTTTGATTCTATGTGGCCCCTAATGATTTTCAATTCAAATCACGTTTCAACAACCTTGGGTGCTAGTATCCTTTAAAATTACATAGGAGGTAATCGTGTAACAAATAGGTTGGCTCGTAGAGGAGCACTATCATCAGGTGTAGTATTGTCAAAGGTTGTTGCCTGGGCAATGCTTGCTTGGGCTAGAAAGGGCGAAAAAACTGCCTAGACATCTAGGCAACTGCCTTAGACGTGACTTTGGGCCAAGTGACCCCCTAGCCCAATTAAATGCATATTTTTGCATTTTATTACCTTTAAAATTTATGTTAGAAAGCAATAATGTATCTTTAGTAAGAATTATTACTAAATTACATAATAATAACATATTATTAACTAATAAGCAATTCAACCATTTTTCAAATGTAAAGAAGCTAATTATGACTCCATTCGATTAGAAAAGGAAGGAGTAGATGTCTAACCAACCAGGTAAAAGCCCTCTCTCCTTTAACGGTTCTAGGATTATTTTTTATTTTAAAGGACGCTTACACCCTCCTCTCCTCTCTTCATAATTAACCACACAACTTGGCCCTTTTCTTTTCTTTTTTTTTTTATTTCTTTACAACTACTTCATAATCTCCCTGTCCACAATTCGTAGTTCATTGTTTATTTTTTTAGATTTCTCATATTTTTAATTTCATAATTTTTTATTTTTCTTTTTCATATTTGATAAGCACCTAAACCTCCAACCTTCTTTTCTCTAATTTCAATTTCTTTTGTTATTTTTGTTACTATGGCAATGGGTTTGCACTTTTTAATTTTGTTATTTAATTAGCTTTATTAATTATTTTTAAATAAGATGTATTGTAATTAGCTAATATGTTCCTTTGACCTATAAGCACTACAATCGTATGCATTCCCTTCATATAATGGCATGCAATTAACCTTGAATACTTGTTATCTGTTTTATAATTTACTAATGAAATCACTTTTAAAATTCTCACTTTATTTGGAATTCATCTCATTCTAAGTTCCTTACATCTAATATGTTGTTGCGCATTGCATTAGTCTACGTCGGTAGGAAATGTATCAAATTGATCCTTTTTTAGAAATTATTGCATATTGTCGTTAAATTTGCTGCAGGGTATCTAATACTATATTAAAGAGAAGACAACATCTTGGTGTAAATGAAGCTCGACCCATTTTTAATTCCCCAAATACCCTTTTAACTTTCAAAAACCCTATTTGCATCCAACCATTTAAGCTCTTGCACTAGTTCAAATCTAAAAAAACGGTTAAATACATATATTTTAGGGGATTGTTTTTAATATAAATAAATACTTTAAATATTATTATCGTTGAACCCATTTATCAATTAACACTAAAAATAAATCTACCAGATAGCTCTCATTAAAATCTTTCCAATTAGATTCATTTCTATGACTGTTTATTCAATAATTAGTTTATTATTATCAAGTAAAATATTGTACTAGCATAGCACGTTCCATCCGCTAGTTTAGGATTAATGTAAAACATATTGCTCTAGAGCTTGTCGCTAGGGTGACCACTTAATTGCGAGGCGATAGCCTAGGCCGCAAGCAGGTTTGTTTCTTAGAGGTGCTGAGATCTTTAGTATAACAACCTTGATCAGGTGCTGAGGTCTTTACTTCAGTCTCTGATTTGCCAGGTTCAACTAATGGTGATTTTCTTTTGAATAAGGTTGGTTTGTTTCATTTCAGAATCTAATGATGTTTTTTTAAGGATTCACATGTAATAAGTGGATTCCCCATGCATGCACATTAGGATGTAATGATTTGTTTCTGCATCATACATTTTGTATAGAATTCTTTTGAGGGGTAAGACAAATTAAGCCCCCAAGACTAGTTGTCTGATATTAATAAAAATATCCTGCCTACCGCGGCAGTTTCCCTAAAAAAAGTCTTAGAAACTCAATCAAGAAATTTATTCAGGTCTGATGTACTAATATTATCATTTTTTTTATTTCAAAATATTTTATTAGTAACTGAAAAATCAAAATTTGTATTCAAAGTTTCAAAAGAAACAAGTTAAAATGTAATTAGTAGTCTACTTTGGCAATCAAGCACACATGATGTTTTCCACTTGTACAATTCGCAATTATGTATTAAAATTGCAAATATATGTGGCAACGTTTGTGGCCAACACTGGTTTTTAAAGAATGCATGTGACATATCATTGATTTCATATTTCGCATTCTAAGTGGCTGTTTTCTAAAATATAATGGCTCCTAAAAGTGTTTGTTGATGCATTTCTAAAATTTCATCGAATAATTCAATATTGTCCTTAATTAAACTTCCATGGACTTCAATTTCTCATAATTGACATATGACTTCCATACACACCCATGAATTAATTCCACTTCATCAGGGACTAAAGTATACACAAAATTCAAAGTTAAAAACCAAGTGTTTATGTATATATCATATTTTGAAACAAACCTAAGAAGGATATCCTATTTCTAATTGCAGCTTCTTTAATTATCCAATTTCTAACTGATAGTAGGAAGGCCTAGGCCAACCCAAATGGTTCAATATTTCAATTTTGCTAGCAATTACACATCATCGATAGGACATTTCGTGAAAAATTCTTTTGTGAGTTTTGACTTAGCAAACAATTTCACAATTTGAGGAAATTTAATGAAACATTTGAAAGCATAAAATTTTTACAAACACTTAAAAGAAACATAAATTCGAAAGTAAATAGAACTTATTAACCTGATAACAATCATGTACAGAAAGACCATTCATGGGAAAATACTACAGGCTACAATTACATTCATATCACAATTTTACATCCAATAAATCATAAAATTTTAGGTAAATACACTTGAATAACCTATAGAGATACAAGCCTACAAACAGTTAAATACCACATGAGGGTCATAAACATCCATATGTTTTTAACTACATTAAGCAAAACTATGAAAGTACTAAAAAAATTAAAATGTTGTTTAAAATCTCGGTTGGCATCAGTTTCAATCATGCTCGAGTCAAAAGAACTTTCCAAATTTGTTCAGAATTTTACCCAGTCAAATTGGTCAATTTTCAAAATAGCTTAAAATTGAAACAAATCTCAAAACTTTTCAAAAAAAAAAAAAATTTAATTTTGATATTTGGACAAAGCAAATGAAACAGAAGGATGTTTTTAAGGGAAATGGAAGTGTGTGGTTGCCAACATTGATTCTATTATGACTATGGCCGCATCCTAGGTGTGTTTTCTACCTGAATTCAAGGATGTTTCATGGGCATATATTTCAAGATGTTGGGCTACAGTGGCTTCCCTATAGTTGCTTGTTCTCAGGGTCCTTGATGTTTTTATTGTTTTTGCTTTTGGCTGTTGTTTCTTTTGTTGGGTGTGGGCCTGTGGTCCACCACCTTGGGAAACTTTGGGTGCCTTTGCTGTTTCTTTTTCTTTTTTGCTCTTGTTGTTGTCTTCTTTTTTGTTCTCTGCTGTAACCTGTTTGGTTGATTTAATGAATCTGATTACGTTATTGATCAAAAAAAAAAAGCTAATGAAACCTGTTCAAAAGCATGACTCACCGTTTTTTCAAGTGGACGTTTTTCCACCAAAAGTAGAAAAGGAAAGGGCATCGTAACAACATTCAGTGGCTATAAGAAAGAGTAACAGACCTTTAATTTGTTAGAACTTTGTGCGGTATTTAAATCAGTTTCATTGGAGGTCAGCTTCTTCTCATGATGATTGTCCGGAACTGTGCTCAGTATCTTCCTGCTTTTATTCTCATTCAACGAACAAACTACAGGCAAGTCATACTGATCCATGCTCTGTGCCCCACATAAAGCATCGGACAAACCACTAGTACAATACTCACCATTTTTTTTCTGGTTAAGAGTTTCACTTTTAGAATCATTAGTCTGGCTCTCCAAAGTGACTGCCATTTGCGAGGCATCATCTTCTGAATGTTCCTCTATCCTTGAAGAACAGTTCATATTTAGATTTCCTTGTTCCTTCAGTGAAACTTGCAAACTGTTTGAGAACATCTCCCTGTGGAGTAAAATTAATCATTTCTAAAGCAAGGGACAATATAGACCAAAAAATATATAAATAAATAAGAAACAAAAAAGGAACCAGTTTTTAGTGTCTGTGTGAGTGCGTCTGTATTTGTATATGTACATGCATGTGTATGTGTATGCATGTACATATATGTGTTTATATTGCATTACCACCTAAATTGTTACCAGCTCCATTTCAACAAAGATTTATTGTGCTTTAATCTTCTAGTTATTTGAAACTCCAACTTAACATATAAAACTTCTTATCCATCCTGACCACATTCCCACCAATGAACATCTTGCAACAGCAGCCTGATTGGTCAGTTTTACAGTCATCTTCATGCTTTAACTAATCTTTTAATCTCAACTAATCAATTGACTGTCTGGCCATTTTAATAAACTCTAAGACACAAGCAATGAAAGAAGAGTTTATTAGGTTTTATGTTGTTATGATTTTTATATATTTTATGGAATTATTTTGATGGTATGGCATCCTAAAAGTAAAATATGTGTTTGCACTGAGTAGGAGATGGCAAAATTACATTGTCACCCTCCTTGATGTACATGCTGCACCTGTTCAGAAAGTCAAGACATCATTTGATGGGTCCAAAAATTACTCATTACGTCTATTGGTTTGAACTTGGAAGATATGTGGGATCCAGAACAGGTCCAAAAAATGATAGTTACATCATATTCCACTGGGCAGATATTGGAGCTAGTTGCTTAAATCTTCCTTTGGTAGAATCTTTGTAAGGGTGAACCCACTTGAAGCAACAAAAGCATGAAGTAGAAGTGGTCTAAATATACATACAAACAGGTGTATTTATATATACGCACGTGTATGTTTGTATGTGAAATATATATATATATATATATATATACAAAAGCATTAAGTAGAAGTGGTCTAAATATACATACAAACAGGTGTATTTATATATATGCACGTGTATTTTTGTAAGTGAAATATACATATATATATATATATATATATATATATATATATATATTAATAAAAATTGACATTTAATAAAAGATTGCATTGGGAGAGAGCGATTGGAGCACTAGACTATGAAGGTTCTGAGCTACATGAGATTAAAAAAAAAAGAAAAAAAAGAAAAATCTCTTCTTGGTCCCAAAGGTCATTCTCAATGACAAACAAGGATTATTGTTATAAGGAATGTAGCTACATTATTTTAACCCCCGACCTTCTCTAAATCTGTAGATCTTGACACAACGGTGCTTTGGGTTTTTGGGTATTCAGCTTTAATTACCCTCAATTTGATTTATTTAAAAAAAATGATATTTGTTCTATGCATGGTTCAAAATACCGTGCCAAGGTAGCATATCATGCATAAATCTATGCAAATATAGAACATTGTAAGTATCCTAACATGTATTTTTTTTTTTTTTTTTGATATCTGGTGAATTGTATAAAGATAGAGAAAGAGGGAAAGGAAACCATACACCAAGGCTAGAGAAACTAATCTCAAACCCTGGACACAAGAAAATACAACATACAGAAACCTCGCCTCACCAGTGCAAGAATCCCAACATATGTACACCACCCAGACACCAACTCAATAGATCAAGCTTCCTCCCTCATCATCTCCTCAGGTGGAACCCCCTCAACATGAAACTCCTGCCTACACCTCCCACTCCCCTAGCAAGAATCTTAGCCGCCAAATTGGTCTCCCCAAGACGAGAGATGGAATGAGAGCTTCCAGTCCCTACTCAGAGACCAAGCCACACGAAAGAGATGAGTAAATCTCCAATCACACCGCTGCCCTAGCATGTGTGTATTTAGTAAATGTTAGTGTGAGCGAGGGGGCCGTGAGGCCCACACAACCCCTTTTTCTCTTTTCCTCTTTTTCCTTTCTTTCTTTATTTGTGTATGTACTGTTT
>JAUPMG010118496.1:0-11820 GCA_031762675.1 Pachysandra terminalis | reverse complement strand
AATAAATTAAATTCTTAGACAAAATTAAATACTTAAAATAATCCGGGAAAATTCTATTAAGGATTAGGGTCATTACATGTGTTTCCAAAAAGAGTTTCTAAGGTCGACAATCACGATAACTTGATGTACAAATTTAATAAACTTTCTATTATCTTATTCATATCAAAGTCAGGCTATTGATAAAGCTATTTGAATTCAGGCACAGGAAGGGTATACACAAAATGAAATATTTCAAAGGATGAGGTAGCATTTCGTAAACATAAATAAATAAATAAAGTAAATAACACGGAATTAGATTTTGAGAAATAAAATACTTACACAATGACCACTATCTAAATTATACGTAGAAATGAAATGCAGATAGTTTGTTTTTCGAACTTGAAAAGAAGAGAAAAGGAAAAAAATAGAACATTTATTTGTTAAGATTTATGATAGATGCTGTCCATTCAAGAGCAATAAATATATTATTTCTTCATCATATGATTTGAATATTTCTCTATTAATTTCAGCAATATCTCTTTATAGTTCTTCAAGCACATAAATTTTATTGACCCAATATATATTCGTTTATCAATTACAGATATCGAATAATGTAAAAGTTAATGAAAATATGTACCTGAAGAATCACAGAGAATTTCACTTTAATTAATGGAGAAATAATTTAATCACATATGAACCAATAATATATTCATATGTTCTCAAACTGTCTACTTGACAATCAAAAACGTTATATATGTGATAGAAGCATCTTTGTATTTATATTCATATATGAAAAAATTGCAAGCTTATTTACATGTTCTCAATTTGTCTACTTGACAATCGAAAACATTATCGAATTACACCCCTAGGCTACGTTTGGCCCAGCTTATATAATTACTTATTTCAACTTATAGCTTATTAAAGCACTTTTTAAAATTTAAAGTGTGTTTGGTAACACCTAATGGGTAAATGCTTACCCATAAGAAGTAGGGGAAGGCTACCTATAAGGAGAAGCTGCTAAGAGCAGCTTCTCTTATCACTTATGCTGAAAGCTATTTCTAAACTTTAGTAATATTTTCATAATACCTTTTTTACCCCTAAACATTCATAACCACTTAAATAAAATGTATTTACGAAACACTCTTTTCTTCAAGTAAGCAGCTTATTGCTACTGTGGATAAGTGCTCCCATTGAGTCACTTATCTAAAAGCATAAGCCGGGCAAAACACAACCCTAGAATTGACTCATTCAAATTTCGGTTAGACTCATGGTTCAGACACATCTTGCAACAATTCCACAAATTCAATTGAGTTGGTTCGAATAAACTTGGAAATCCTACCCTAGTAACTCAAATCAATATAAAAGAAGTTAAATAATGTTGTTTTAAGCGGTATTTCGTAAATGTTTTTAATTTATTTGATAATCATTACAAAGGCAAGAAATAAACCATATAAAGTTTATTTGAACTTAAATATGAATCCAGAAAATCCATATGGTTGAATTACTTACACCACCCGTAGTGTACGCGTAATTCACCCTTTAACTGTTTTAGGTCATTTAGATTTCGGTAAACATGGATATTATAGGCCTGAAATTCGCAGCCCAAGATTATTGTTGTGCTACTATTTACTAAGAAGAATACTTGTAGCAATCTTTTAATTCAGGTATTCGATCGAACAGTTAGCGGACAGTCTCAGTATACTGATTCAATTGGATAATAAACGGATTCGTCCAAAAATATTTTTCAAAAACTCAAACATCAAACATTTCGCACTACATTGAAAATCAAATAAAAAATCCAAAAAATAAAAAAATAAAAATGCATCGTAGCTCGCAAAATCAGCCAGATAGTCTTAGTAAAGAAAAAATGGGAAATAATTCTATAGTAGGTGATTTTTAAAAATCGCTAAATAAAGAGTGACACGAAGAGAGAGAGAGAGAGAGAGAGAGAGAGAGAGAGAGAGAGAGAGACGAAGAAGAGCTTACCAGGTAAAACAATCTGAGAAGAAGAAGCAAACCTGTGTAGAGAGAAGAACAAGGAACCTTTTTCTTTTGGTAAAGTGATGAAGGAAACCTCTATAGAGAGGCAAAAGGAAAGTGCAAAAATAAAAATATATAAAGGTGTTGTGTGCCATTTGTGCGTTGTTTGATATCCACGTGTCTAAGACATGGTATTAAGGGTTTTGAGAAGGCTGAAGTAGTCTAACAATATCAGGACATAGGGATAAAAAAGGAAGAAATTAGAAACGTGATTGTCTCTTTTATATAAGGGTATAGACGTATACACACATATTTTGGTTCTTTTAATTGAAGCCTTAATCATAAATCTAGTCGAACTAATGCGGTTTTTTTAAATTTTTTTTTAAACCGTAACCAAATCAAAATGAAAAAACCAAACCGAATTTTTTCGGTTTGGTTTGGTTCGTTGGGTTTTCTATTTAGACCGAATCAATTGACACCGTTGTGATAAAGTCTGTTTTTTTTTTATAATACCAGAATTATCCTTGTCCTGTTAGTTATAAGTTCCTCCATAATGAGGTATAAGTTTGGTAAACATAAGGTACAAGTCCATTCATTATAAAGTACAAATCTATTTTTTATAAGGTTTTTTTTTTTTTGGTTTTTACCTTCACTTCCTTCTTTGATACAAGTTTGGTATTGTCTTGTACAGATCTAATACTAATGAGGTATAAGTCTGGTAGTGTTAAGTACAAGTCCTTTACTTTCCTTCTCTATTATTCGTGAGATATAAGTACAATATTATCATGTACAAGTCTGATACTTGTGAGGTGCAAGTCTTGTAGTATTTGGTATAAGTCCATTACTTGTGTGAAAATAAAAAACATAAGTAGTTCTGGTATTGTCAAAAAAATAGAAATAGAGGAAGAGAGAGACAATCCTCATTCATGTCTGTCCTAGTATTACCAAAAAAAGAAAAAATAGAGGAAGAGAGAGACAGTTCTCTATCATGTCTATGACATGACTGGGAACATTTGGTGATTATTCTTATAAAGGTATATCATTAAACGTTATTTTAAAATTAGATAGGATGTATAAGTAGAGTCTTATGTAAAGTATGCTATATAGGTGTTAAGAATGTATTTCACCAAAAGTGGGGGTTGGGTTATTAAGCATGTCAAATGTTAAAGTTCATTCTATACCTTAAACTTTATCCCTAATTATATTTTATTCCTTCAGCTATAATTATTTATCAACAATCAACCCATCAAGAATTATTTCAAACTATAATAATATTTTGAGGTCATTATATTCATCAAGGAATAATTTATTCTATTGAGTGTCACACCTCGAATCCGAGATATTTAATCTCAAGGATTCAAAGGTGACCTTCGGATCCAAAACAATGGATGCGGTCCAACGCCTAAATACCATTCCGTATGGTCCATCAGAGACAAATAATAATACAATGGAAGTCTCAATTTAATTAAACCAAGTACATCATATCATGTCTAAAAAATTCTGAATAATATAAACAACTAAAACTTAACCATCAAGCCCTTAAGGGTCCATTACAACTGTTCCAATTAGAATAAAAACAAAAACAAAAACAATCAATAGCCACATGCTTGAGCCCAAGTGTAGTGATCCTGACCCTACCCTTTTAATTTAATGATTAATCCTATTTAATCATCTAAAGAAACTTTAGGATTTAATTGTTAGAATATTGGCGGAATTGGACTAAAGAGAAATTAAGTTGATATATGTGGGATTTATGAAATTTTTGATAATTTCAGGAGATTTGGGTTTGGGCCCCAAAGCATGAGTCGTATTGGACCTTGGGTGGTCGTTTGGCCTATAGAAAGAAGGTGAGGCTACTTTGGTCTTTACACATATTTTGAATCAATTGGTGTGGAGGGAAAACAACCCATTAACTCCACAAATCACACGTATAGGGTAGTGGAAAATAACTACCATACGGAGGAAAGTTTTGAACCAAAAGAGAAAGAGGAAAGGAAAGGGATTTGCAGAAAATGCTAGAGAAGGAAGAAGGAGAAGAAGAGATAAAAGCAAAAAGAAAACCTTTGTAAGAGATTCTTAGAGTTGAAGGTTCAGAAAAACCAAAGCTTGACAAGAGGTAGGGATTTCCTTAGTTTCTATGGTTGGTATGTTTGTAGAATGTAATAATTCTATAGTATAATGCATATAGGTCTATGATGATGCATGTTGTTTGAAATTATGCATGATTACCTATGATTATTACATGATGTGTGATGAAATTATCCATGTTTGTTGAATTATGAAAATTGAGAAGAAATTCTAGTTTTTGAACTTTGATTCATGAGAATTTAGTGACTTGATCATGTTAATCCTTGAATTGAAGTTGGGTTTGGTTTATGTCACGCCTCGGATATCGTGACACGATTCCCAATGAGGGATAGCATGGATCTCGAGGTGAGACCTTCGGGATTTGCAACTGGACCACAGATTGCTACCAAACCACAAGTGAAATAAAAGTAGAATCTACCTTTATTAAACAATGATCAGAGTGCAGAAGTTAAAACAGTAAAACAACAAAATTAACTATATATCCAATAGTCAATGAATTTAGCCGAGTCATGACCTAGCAGTCCTACTAACCAACATGACCTAAACAAAACTATTACATCACAAAGCTCTCACTGGAGCAAAAAACTAAAAACAATAAATGAAACAAGCACACGCCAGGCAGCACATAAAAGTCCGCTACCATTTACCTAGCCTGCAACATGAGTAAGTTGCATGAGCTTAGAATGCCCAGTAAGTAAATCAATACTGTCATCCATCCCTATATGTTATCAAAACAGTCAAGCAATGGTCAGCAAATACCGCAAGAGATATGATACGAGCAAACACGATCGATGAAATGAAGTGAATGAATCAGACATATGCTCTAAATTTATGCTCAAACAAAAGAATACAATAAATGATGAGAAGTAATGAATGTACTAGGCAATGTCGCATGTTAAGTGCCCCTCATGTCGCTTCTCGAATTGAACCAAGTAATTTCGGGACATAGGTCACCAGGAGTAGCCGGATACCCCTCACTTCATTCCGGGCACTAACCCAGGGTACGAAGGCCACCATGTTTGCTAGTTTAGAGTATAAGTTACTCATGGAGTTCCACCGATTTGCTAGTGTTGAACGCATCGCACTCAGGGAGTTCCACGCAATGCTAGTTTAGAGGGTTACCAAACTCAGGGAATTCCACCCACCAACAACCACCTCCCGAGCATAGTTAACAGTTACACAACCCAACATGATATGCATTATTAAATTGAGAACCAAAGGATAGTCATCAACGAAAACTATCAACACGCTCATACACGTGGATAATCTGATTGGATGCCATCATAAGATTTCCAAGTGATCACACAAACAACCAATCCCAAAGCAGAGTATTCCAAGTCCAAGTGTTCAAGTTCCAAGGTGGGATGGTGGTCATAATGAATCATGGAGCACTAAGTTGACTCCCAGTAGGTAGGCTAGATGCCTTATGGTCAAACTTGACTCTGAAAACTAATTTCCAAACCATGGCATAAGCCCCACATCATCCACCTAGGTAATTGACAAGGTCACACATTTCTGTGTATTTCACTGGGCCTTCGGTGGACCGAATCCTATCGAAGTGTTCATTTGAACTATATTATAGGCACTTTCGGTGGACCTACCGGTGAATCGAAGCCTACGAAAAGATCTTTGTAATTTCTCAGGTGTTCGGTGGACCGGTGCGCATCGAAGGTCAATTTATAACTAAAAAGTGGTCTCTGTCGGTAGGCTCACTGGTGGACCAGTGCCTACCGACCAACGGCATTTCTGGGAAGTTTTCTAGTTTTCTTGGAAACAAACTATAGACACCCTAATTTGCATGGAAAAAACTTACTTTCTGATCTTTGCAGCTTTTGGAGGCTTGAGCTTGGCACCTTTTGTCCTGGATCTTAATTCTCTTTCCCAAATTCACTTGAGCCAAAATTCTCCTTGAAATCCTAAAATCGTGTGAAATTACCAAAATATCCTCAGTGGACCCCACGCGCTTCATTGTCCTCCAAAATATGTTTTTGACATTGTAAATGAATTCTAGACTGAAAATGCATTCCAACGGGTATACTATCACCTAATTTCGAGATTATATGAGAAAATGATCGTTTTGCCCTTAATATCGTTTCAGGTAAAATTTGAGACTTTTGGACATCAAAAAATATTTCGACTCCGGATCTTATCTTTTCGTGCAAAATCCTTCAAACGGATGTAATTTGGTCAAATTATGAAATTAGTGACGAGAGAGTATTTTTGGTGTTAATAATTGAAGTTTGGAATAAAAAATAGGTTAGTTGAAATTTAGAAAAATTAAAATTAAAAAAAAAATCATTAGAGGATAAATATGAGGTATTTAGATTAGTTTTTAAGAATTTCAGAAGATTAGATTAGTTTAATTATGATTAGATTAGGATTTGTTAAACAAAAAATAAAAAAATAATTAAAAAAAGAAAGAAGAACTGTATGGTTCTTCTTCTTCTTCCTTTCTTCTTAGGGTTTGAGGTAAGAGAGAGGGGAGTTTGGGGCTAGAGAAGAATAGGATGAGGATTTGAAGGAGATTGGGATGAGGAAAAAGATTAAAATTATGGAGATTGAGGGCTATAAAGGAGGGTCGATCGAAGCTAGAGAGGGAAAAAAAAAGATGTGAGAAAGTTTTTTAGAGAAATCCCTTTACCACCATTCAAGCTCTTGCAAAAATCTCCAAATCAAGAAACCTCCATTAGCAGTTCGTTTAGCCCTTTGTAGGATCCTATAAGAATCCTTTTCAAATCCCTAGCAGAAACCCCAACCAAACCCCCTCGATTGGCAGTTCGTCCAACCCCTGTTCGTCCTCATCAAAACCCCAGCCGAAACACCCCAAATTCCAACTCATTCTCTGTTTATCCAAGCCATATAAACCCTCACAATAATCCATTAAAAATGCCCAATCAAAACCTGCAAAACCCCCTTCTTTTTGGTTCGTTTTTCTCCAATCTTTTCTCTGATTCATACAACCATTAGAACCCTTAAAACCCCATTTTCGTCCCTATTCAAATCGAACAAAACCCCCAGAGCCGAACGTTACTGTTCATCCAAGATCGGCACAGTCCGACTGTAACAACGCCGGGATCATCGTCGGAGGTTAAGTTCGAGCTGCAGGCATAGTGTAGAGTTAGAATCAGATTAAGAGGACTTAATTATTGCTACAATCACATACAGGCATATCCAGATGTTCAAACCGGGGCTGTTGCAAATTTTCTGACTAATCATAATATCTACATTTACATTTGGTTATTGGTTGTTTTCAGATTAATCTCGTAGACCTTTTAAATTTTGCAATAGCTGAATTTATACATCTTTGTAATCAGATTAGGCTCACGGTTGTATCCAAATAATTTTATTGAAAATCTGTATTTTGCTTTCCCTAATTTTTTTTTTGGTCTAAAAGCATAATAATATATTAACTGATTAAAGAAGGAGAGCACCAAGGCATAGTGGTTCTCCCCAGCGAGTCTGCAACAAGTTCCTCCTTAACATCCGGAGGGGTAAAGAAAAGATACGAAAGATAAAGAGCAACCTTTTTAGCTAACAAGTCTGCATACTTGTTGCTCACCCTAAGGCTATGCCTAAGATTGGTTTCCCAATCAAACTGAAGCTGCACCTGAATGTCTTTTAAAATAACAAAGTTCGGATCAAGCTCCATTCTTATAGGTTCTGAGTATTTAATTCATTACTTTTAAAGTTTCTCTCATTTTTAGCTTTTAGAGTTTTGGTTTTCTTTATAGAATCGTCTATACACTCTTTTCAGTTTGAGGATTTTCATAGATTTGTACATTTCGATATTTTAGACATCTACTTGTAATCTACCTTTTAGAACAATTAGGCTATTTTTGAGATTTTTTATAGTTTAGTACATGTTAAGAATCTTATCTAGTGTTTGCACAGGTTAACCTTTAATAGAATTTTTAGTTTTCATACATTTAGGATTTCTAGATTTTTAACCGTTAGTATTTTTGAGAGGATTTGAACCGTTAGGATATGTTTGGCAAGATTTTTAATAGCTTTTTGAGTTTAGAGTTATTCAATCTCTAGATTTTTATTCTTTAGCGTTTTCGAGATTAGGCTTTAAGATTAGGTAGGTTTCCAAATTCATAGGCTTTTTGTAGGTCATATTATGATTTCTTTTATTTAGTTTAGATGCTTTTAGGTTATTTTTAAGTCTTGAGATTTTTAGATTTTTCTATCCTAAAGTATTTTGTATTTAGAGATTGAGGTATTTTGTTCATAGTTTTTTTAGAAACTCTAGGTTTGTTTTATTATCTTAAGTTTCTAGTTAATTTGGCCAAATAGAACTAAACCAACTAACCAGTTAAACCCGAAGAGAGCGGGTGCCTAACACCTTCCTGCTTTCTTAACTAAACCTCAATACCTAATCCGGTTAGACCAATATTAAAATCATATTTTTAGGTCTATTTTGAGATAAAAGATAAACCTATGGGTGACCATTCACACCCGAACCCAATGGATGGTGGCGACTACTATTTACCCAATCTATCAAGGGTTCACCCGACCCATGGTAGTTCACACCTAGTACACCATACCAGCTATAGATAGACAAAGCGCTTAACCTAACCCGCATAAGGCCATGGGATCTACCGGTTATGTTCACTAACCTTCCCATCAAAGAGGGAAGCTAAACAAGAGAACCATTAAGTGCATCTTTGTGAGATACTTAGAGCACTCTAAGGGCTACGTCTTTGTCCGTGAATAAACCGATGGGGGACTAACACAAATTGAGTCATGTGATGTGGATTTCATCGAGGATGATTTTCCAAGCAGGAAGAGATTATGGATGAATCTGGAGCTCTTCGAGATGAATGAGCCAGATCTATTGGGATCAGCGTAGATCACCCCATATCCAAACACCACTGAGAATGTCGGTTCCCAACAGGATCCTATGGATTCTACGGATGTTATGGATAGTGTGAGTGGATTACCGTCCAGTGGGAGTGTCCCAGATGACACGGATTCCAACAATTCCATGCGTTGGAATAGTCGTGGAAAGATTCCTCGTCGTCGTTTTACGATTGAAGGTGAGTCGTTCATGACTGTCATGCTCGATGATGATGAGCCTGGTTCATACCAGGAGGCGTTATCATCACCTGCTTCGCAGAAGTGGATAACTGCAACACAAGATGAAATGACTTCCATGGAGAAGAACCAAGTCTGGGAACTTGTTGATTTTCCTCATTGACGCAAGACCATTAGAACCAGTGGGTTTTAAAGGTCAAGCGCAAGACAGATGGAAGTGTAGAGAGATACAAGGCCCGTTTTGTGATGAAAGGTTATACCCAGAGAGAGGGTATAGACTACGAGGAGACGTTCTCACCAGTAGTGAGATATGCCTCCATTCGCCTCATTTTAACTATTATCGCACACCTTGATTTGGAACTCTACTAGATGGATGTCAAAACTACGTTTCTCAATGAAGAACTAGATGAGGAGATCTAGCCGAGGGGCATGAGCGCAGAGTTGCAGACTCAAACGCTCCTACGGCTTGAAACAGTCATCCAGGCAGTAGTATCTTTGATTCCATCAAGCCATTGTAGAGTTTGGCTTCACGATGATCGAGGAAGACCATTGTGTGTATGTTAAACAGCATGGTAGGAGCTTTCTTATCTTGTTGTTGTATGATAGCAGGGAATGACAAGGAGATGACTGTCACCACTAAAGAGTGGCTTTCCTTCAGTTTTGAGATGAAGGATATGGGTGAGGCAGATTATGTGCTAAGTGTTAAGATTCATAGTAATCGTGCTAAGAGGCTTCTTTGTTTGTCCCATGAGACTTATATAAGGAAGGAACTTAAACGCTTCAAAATGCACGATACTAAATTCATTGGCACTCCTGTCGAGAAGGGTGCTTCATTACATCTTGGTCTTTGTCGAGAGATAGAGAAAGAGAAGGAACAGATGGCTAGTGTTCCCTATGCTAATGATATAGGTAGTCTGATTTATACTATGATGTGTACTCAAACTGATATTAGTTTTGTGGTTGGCATAGTCAGCCGTTACCAGAGTAACCCAGGGCAGACTCATTAGATGGCAGTGAAATCATACTCTTGGATACCTATGTGAGACAACAGATTATATGCTTTTGCTTCCAGCGAGCAAATTTGCAACTATGAGGCTACTGTGATATAGACTGGGCTGGTGATCTAGACGGTTGAGAGTTAACGTCAGGATACACATTCTTGCAAAGTGGTGGGGCCATCTCTTGGAGTAGCAAGAAGTAGGTCCTTGTTGCGTTGTCCACTATGGAGTTAGAGTACAAGTCTTGTTGTGCAACCGTTAAAAGGTTGTTGGGTTAAGGTGATTCTTACAGGATCTTGGAATATTCAGAGCCTGCGTAAGAACGATCACCATCTATAGTGATAGCATGGCATCATTGGCCTACGCCAATGACCCCAAATACCACGGCAGGATGAAGCACATCAATATTCACTATCATTACATCAGAGACAGAGTTGCATATGGAGACAAATCCCTTACACATCACTACTCAGCATATGGTTGATGTTCCCATGACTAAACCTGTAGCTAGACAAGCTTTTAAGGTTTATGTCCGAGAGATGAGATTACATAGTTTTGTGATTTGTGTTAGGTGGTACAGTCTTATTTACATATGTTATGTAGACATCTTATATTACTTTATATTTCATGAGTGAGAATTTAATAGAGTTTATCTTCTCATGAGGCATGAGATTGTGTATTATATGTACACATTACACACACATTATATCCATATTATGAGGATGTGGATACGATATGTCACCAGGTTAGTGGTCGGCTTCTCACATAGCGAGCAACCCTGGCACATGCATTGTGAGCAGGATGAGACATAAAGAGGACTTATGCCATTGGGGGCATTTAGAGGACTTTACAGGGTTATATGTCACCCTGGGAGAGCCAGGATGAGATTCCTTAGGGAATCAAATATCACCTGATTAGAGCCGGATGTGAGACCTTAATCAAGGCGCTTGAGAGTTGTGACTTGGATTAAGGTGTTCAAGTTAGGCGCATGCATTGCAACTAGACTAAGATCCGTACGGTGTTGGAGGTTGACATACCCTTGGCTGAGCTCAAGGCTCCACCATAACATGTGTTGCATACCACATGTGCTATTAGTGACATTTCCTTTGAGAGAAATTGAATGGATCCCTATTTCCTTGCTGTGTGAGATTTGGATGAACCTAGAGTGGGTCAACTTATATCCTTACTACCTTTGATCATGTCACGAGGTTAGATCTGACGATTGCTACTCTAGCTTACTTACCTTTAGCCATGCACATGCGGTCTAACGGGGGTTTTTCTGGGAAAGCAGTTAGGTTGAAGCTAAATAGCATGAGGCTTAAGGAAGACTATTTGGCATCACATTTATAGGGAGACGATTCATAGAGATGTGCTCATGTTTTAAAATTATAATTTGATGTTTCACATTTTTTACTTATATATATCTGATATATATGTAGCCTATATGAATTATTTTAAATGAGCACATTAACATGAATCTTGTGGTTGAGTATAGAGGTCTGAGCTTGTGCTCATGAGGGATTAGAAATACTTAATCCGATGTGGCCAAATGAGTTTGGGGCGTAGGCGAGACTTTTCAGAGTGTATCTCCACTTCATTTTTATGGAACTTGATATGGAGTCGCTCGCCCGTTACTTTGCCCTTGTCGGTCGCACGCTCAACTGTAACGACCCGAACCAGATTTTTCCAATTACATGGGTAATCCAGTCCAAGCGTCACCTTCACCTCGTATTTCTAC
>JAUPMG010118485.1:0-11820 GCA_031762675.1 Pachysandra terminalis | reverse complement strand
TATTAATATACGCCTGCTTGTCATTGATCTAGGTTGTTGATAAAGAAAGGATGGGGTCTAATACCAAGGTTTTTATTCTCAGGATCTTGGATCGGACCGGTCTGGGCCGATCTCAATTTGGATTGCCGATCCTGTATTGGATTGGCCGATCCTGGTCCGATCCAAGTTTTGGATCGTCCTTAAAAAACAAAAGAAAAAAAAATTGGATCGGTCCGTTTCATATCGATATCGCTCAGATCGGTTTGATCCAATGCCAATTGAAAAAAAAAAAATTGAATCAAACTGAATCAGTCAATCCTTATAGGTATCGGTTGGATCGGTCCGATCCAAAACCACTTGATACAATAGTGTGTAGTGTGGCTTGGGATCGGACCGGTAGTGGCCAATCCCGATCCGGATCGGCCGATCCGATCCAAACTGATCCTTGAAACCATGCCTAATACCCCCAAGTATTAAGTATTGATGCAGAAGACGAAAGGGATGGCAATGATGGAGATGAGCTGGTTTACCACGTTGACTGCCATGGAGTGACGACACATCCCACTCCAACTCCCAAACATCCCAAACCTTGGATTGATTACATTGATTTCCCGGTGCAAGTTCTGCTGACATGTATTATATTTCTAAGCTTCTAAATATCCGAGTATACGATTGTACCAACTCTAATACACCAAATTCCATCAAAACTCCGACACTAATATATCATATTCTATCAAAACTCTGAAATTAAGCGTGCTTGAACAAGAGTAGTACTAAGATGGATGACATGTATTGTATTTCTAATGGTTATAATAATATAAACTTTTAAATATCTGAGGGTGCGATCATACTACCACTAATGCACTAGATCCTATCAAAATCCGAAATTAAATATACTTGAGCGAAAGTAGTACCAGAATTGATGACCTCCTGGAAAGTCCTCATGTTGCACCCCTTCCCCTTTTTCACCAAAAAAAAAAAAAAAATTTCTAAATATCTATGCATTACAAATGCATCCAAATCAATGTCAAGTCAGCAATATGTAGCTGTGCATATTTTTTCTTTCGAATGCAAGGAAACACATGCAATCAGAGCAATGCCATAACAGGAACAGGCATCAGAAACTTAACGAATCTTGATTAAGATGCATAACGAAACTTTGTAAAAGCTACCCACCCACTTGGGCATGGCTACCAGCTATCAACTCAACATTGTAAGAGGAATTGTAAGAGGAAGCCTGTCGATGACCAATTTCCAAACAAATCTTTTTAGTTTGAGTACAGACCTCAGAAAGGAAAAGGGGAAAAATAATATCAGAGTATTGCTTCAGTTGAGCATCTCAGACCTTCATAAGCAACTTCTACAAAATCTACAGCTTGTTGACCAATATATAAGCAAATTTGCAAGATTACATTTCAATCCAGCTTGGACCCAAACGGAGGTCTTGGCTTCCAACTAAGCTGCAGATAATTGCTTTGGATCCCGCATCAGCGTTCCTGTAATCTTTCCACCAAAATCTCACAACATAATAATTAAAGTATGGTAGATGAAAAGCATCTGTACCTTGATTCAGGTGGTATTAACGAAGGCAATTAAGTGCAAGGATCTCACCCTTAATATTTATGACTTATGTAGAGAAAGCATCCCGTTCATGTACTGCTTTCTGACATTCCTATATTTCTCTAGCAGCATCATATAGCTCTTTCCTACATCTTCAAATACTACATCATAACAGAATTTAGACTTAACCTGCAAAAATGCAGCTTCTGCTTGCTCCTGTCTATCAAATGATGGAAAAAGCTCAATTTCTGTCAAAGAATTAACCCAGTTGTGTCCAGTCATTTCTCTCTCCGGAGAGAGTTGCTCAAGCCATCTCATCCAGTGAAAGGGATCTTCATTTTTCTGAGAAGCCGCTTTTACACTCTCGAATGCTTCCCAGAAACTTGACTCTTTATTAATTTTATCAATCATGTAGCTGAATGTAGATCTCTGGTTCAGACGAGGAGTGTCAATCCACTGTTTGCCTGAGGTATCTGATGGCAAGGAAAACGCAGCGACCAAGCAAGACTTCCGAAAGGTGGGATCACGATCTCCAATCAGCCTGATCGCAACATGCAACAATTTTAGACTTCCCGAAAAAAGAGTGGCAGATGAATATGGAGTTTGTTTCTGGTTCTGTTCCCAACAATGAACTGCAACATGAACAAATCCCTCCCATCTGCAGAAAGCAATATCCTAGCAAGAATGAGAATTTAAAATCTCATCTAGTATGATCAGTTGATGTCCATGTTAAAACAGTCTCTTCATTTTAGGATTAGCCTAATTGGTTGCTTTGATATACATACACATAGGACTTAGCTTATTTACATTGTTATTCTCTGCACTGCTATATATCTTTTGCAATGATTATAACAGTAATCACAATTTTATATCTGCTTTTGTGAGACATAGTCTATGTGACTAATAACACAAGCTTCAATATGACCAAAAACATTTCTGCATCCATGAGTCGGCTTTATAGAGACATTGGGTCCAAAAACCTTGTGCCATGTCCAACATCAACAAAAAAATCTAAGTTGTATAATTTCAAACAACGATATGTCAGTCCATAAGCTGGTGCTATTTAGGGTTTCAATTTACAAAACATAAAAGGCACTCGATCAGAAGAGATTCCAATCCAATAAAAGACCTATCCCACCCCCATGGCAAAGAAATGAAAGAACGGGGAAAAAAAAAAAAAAAAAGCATCAATACTAATAGGGCAAGTTCATAGTGATGGTTCCGTTTCGGTAGTGATAGTTTTCCGGTAAGTCAACCGCGCTAAAGATGCGGTTGGATTGAATCATCAATAAGTACTCGTCTTGAACTTCCCTACTCGTTTTTGTGCCAGTGTTGCTTTAAGATAGATAGAGGTATAGTTGCGGGGCCGAGTTAATAAAGGCCTCTTATTCGGGAACATTTACGGACGAGTCTCCACTAAGGCAGAAAAACGTATATTTCCGTGTATCCAAGAATATTTCTTGTCTATACACATGAAAACATATATTTACATGCATACAGATATATATACACAGATATAAATCAATCACCATAGGTATAACGAGTAGCAAGAGAAAGCAGATTAATTCAGACATCAAAAAGCAAATTTGGCATCAATAGGAATATCTAGGATATTCATTAATGGGCTAAGGTTCTTCGTTCCATCCCGTGAAAATGCATTTTTGCATTGGCTCCTACCTTTTATTCTCATATTCAGGTAGGTCTCGGCAATGAGGATATAATCAACTTCTGAGAAGATGTTTGGTGAGGAGATAGTCAATTTTGTGCCCAAATTTCCCATCTCTTCAATCTGCTCAATGAATTTCTGCTTTCGTGTATGCCAAAGGCAGTTTAGTTGGTATTATGCCAAGGATTTCATCAGTTTGGCAGCCAGAGTAAAAAATTTGCTAAATCTCTTTATCCACAAGGAGCGGGTTATTGAAGAAGATATTTCCCATAAAGTTAGAGCTGGAAGGTTTAAATTGGGAGGCACTTCTATAGTGTTAAGTGATTGACATGTTCCACATAAACTAAAAGGCAAACTTTACAGGAAAGCTACCTGTTATGATATATCAATTAGTCAAATTGTCGCCTAGATGGCCGCTTCACTTTATAAAGCTCTATAATACCTTAAACCATTCTAAGGTGGGCGGCATTGCTTAGGTGACTACCTAGTAGTGTATAGGTGATTCCTATGTGGTGATTCTTTATGTGCCTGGGGTGGTAACTTAAGATTCTTACGAGGTTTAAAAGCCCTATTACATCTCTCATCGCCAACGCATTGCCTAGACTCCTTTACACTGATATATCAAGCAGAATGTTCTTACCAAAAAAAAAAAAACAGAATGTTGAGAAACAAAAAAGAAACATATAGGATGGCCATTGCTAAGATGAGGATGTTAAGGTGGATATGTGGGAAGACAAGGACCAATAAATTAAGGAATGAACATATTCAAGTGTAATAACCCAAACTATAATGTATAATTAATATAAGAATAGAGAGTAATTTAAAATTATAGTAAATTAGCTGTCATGTTTGACTTTGACTTGTTGTGATTGGTGGGTTGCACTATAGGAAACTAAGTGCAACACACACAATTATAACTCTCATAATTTTGCTGTCTGATGTAATGGATTAATTTTAAGGATATTTAGTTTCAGGTTTTATAATTATCTTAATGGATTATATGGTTTGGCAATGTATTGACTACCACTCCCATGTGGAATGGGATAAGAGTCATATTTCTAATCTTATAGGGATTCCAATGAGATCTCAAATTTTGGGATGTGACATCAAGAGTGTGTAGGAGTATCCCAAATAGGAGAAGAAGAATGGAAAGTAGGTTATGATGATTTGGGCAGGTAAAGTGGACCAAGGTAGGTGACTGAATGCAAAAGGCTGCATATCGAAGGATTGAAGAGGGCGTGAGGAAGACCAAAAAAATAAAATAAAATAAAAACTGGATGAAGTCAATCAAAAAATGATTTAAGTACATATAAACTATTTGAAGATATGGTTTTTGACAAATTGGGACGGCGGAATAGGATTCATGTTTTTGTAAAGGAACAGGATTCATGTTGTCGACCCCAATTAGTTGGAAGGCATTTTGTTATTGTTGTACATGACGGGCAAACTAAAAGGAGTTATTTTATATGGACACATTCATACCCCAAAAACATTTGTCAGTCCGCACACAGATTTTGACACCGATACGCTCTAGGGTCATGTAAAGTTAATATTTTGACACCAATACGCTATATGCTACAAAACTGCTTTGGTGAAGTGGGGAACCACTTGGTGCTTCGAAAGACAAAAATCCAATCTTAGTCTCTCATAAAGCGAAGACCAAAAATTAATAGCTTTCATATTTGCCAATAACCACAACCATGTAATTAGCATAAAAAATAAATAAATGTCACTAACAACCATACCATCTAAATAGGTCCTCTTCCAATAGGAAAACAAATGCAAGTTTGTAGGTTATCTGGGTGCATCTAAAATTCTCAGATTTTATCCCTAGAACTGCCATAATCAGATTGAACAGATTTGGATCCTCATTTGATTCATTGACAGTGTTAAATGGCGAACGGAGCTGTGGGAAGCAACCAAGAGTAAATGGCAAACGGAGCTGTGAACAGAGTTGGTCGTCGATCTTGTTCCGTTGTTGGAAAGACCATCAGCTTTGAAGGTTACTGGAGCAATAACAAAAAATGGCTCAGAATCACGGAGATGTGTGGCATCCTCTCAAGCTGGTTAATCTTGCAAGGAGAAGAGGTCAAATGGTTTACACGGAAAGTGGAAAGATTAGGAATCAGAGGCGAAGAAGCTGGTTTCTTGGGATTATCCAGGGTGTCCGGTAGGGTTTTGATGATCGAATGTTTGAAGAATAGAAGAGGATTAGCCATTAAAATTACTTCCATTGTTCATGAGTCCAGGTATAAGATGCTTTTTCTTCCCAAGAATGACCAGGATACAGGATGGGATTATATCGGTGCTTTGATCAATGCGGTTTTCCAGAAGAACCAGAGTCCTCAACCAAAAGGACCTATTACCACGACGCGGATGGATGGCGCGGTCGCCGGATTTAAAGAGTTGTTAGATCTGAACGATACGTCTGGAGGTGTTTCAAATTTGGGTGGTCATCGGATGTCTCAGTGTTCTTCCACGAACTGGGCTGTGGCAATATCGTTTACATCCAAGGTCCCGTTTTACGATTGGAATAAAGCTCGATTTATTCTCTCGGAGTTATGCCCTGGTGTGGAGATCGGAAGAGTTTTTTCAATCAGTCTTTACAAAGCGGTGTTATTTGCTAAATAAGAACTTGAAGCCAGGGCCCTTGCCCATCATAAAGTCATCTCTGTGGTCCATTGGATTGATTTGGGGTTTGGTTTATTATGGAGGGTTTGACACTGCATCTCATGGTGTTGCAGATCTTCAAACTAATCGGAGAATGTTATGGAGGGCTTATGGATATCAGCGGATATGAAGTGATGGAAGATGGGTTAGGCAAGGTGGAGCTAAGGGTCAAAGAGACGTTGTATAGAAAAATCCTGAGGATGTTAGCGTTGTGGGACGGTTCACAGTGCTTTGACATGTACGTTTCATTTTCGCCGTGCTGTCCGGTGAGCTCTGGTTTTTTGTGCAGGGGCGGGGCGTCTGGAGGTTGAAGACGACACCCCCTTGGTGACTCAGCAAGGGTGTTGGGCACATGTCATTAGTGGGGTGGATGCTAGAGAGGCTACGGGGGTAGCTGAAGCGACAGGCGCAGTGGGTGGGCCCCTGGGGGGGATACTGTCGGGGGATTTTTGGATTCAAATTTGGTTTTCCCTCCCTCACATTTGGTCCCCTGTGGACCGTTTTCGTCGGGCCCTGGGCCTAGGGGATTTTGGGCCCTGTTGTGTTGAATTGTGTGGGCCATGAACATACGGAGGATTGTAGGACCATTACGCGGCCCGTTATCAAGGCCTTAAGTGCCGTTACGAGTGATGGTTCGCGGGCTCGAACCAGGCCCGAGTCCAGAAGCCCTAACACAAGATCACAGTCGAGAGGAAGAAGACGATTCAAATCCAAAAGACCGCCGAGAGGTTTGCAGTGCAGAAGGGAGGGAGCTCGGACGTTTGTGCAGAGCAGGGAGATGGTCTAAGAATGAGTTTTTTGGTTGAACGGGAGGTGGAGAAAGCCATTCTTAATCTCAAGGGGAACCTTTCAGCGTTGTTGACGGATAATGGGAATGGGCTATTGACGGTTGACTCCGAGAAACACCCCTGTGCTGGGGTCTTTCTCCTCGATTGTGCGTAATCCCCCTTCTGAGACATCTTCTGGTGTGGATCCGTGCAAGATTGGTATGCTTCATGATAGGAGTCTTGAGCTGAATACCCCCAGGGTCGTCAAGGGCTCTTTGGTTGGAGCCATGGTTTAAAATACCATATCGAGGTAGCGTATCGGTCAGCCCAAAAATGAATACGCATCGAGTATCAACACGGATACGCATGGATACGCTGTAAAAATCATGGACACGGTAGATATGTAAGGAAAACGGTGGATACATAAAATAATACATATTGTATGCAAAGATAAGGTCAAAATATGATAAATTAACATGTTTTTTATATGATACACATACACATACAACATTTTATTAACTTAGAAGCCAACCGTTACGCGCGCTGGCGCATGAAAACCGTATAAACCTCAATAAGTGTACAGGAAAGTTATAATATATCAAATAAACTAAAATAACATACAGAAACCATAAATATCTCATGGAATGATAGATTATATGTATATGTATGTATATTAACTAAATTACAAATTCATAATATTTTTTTAAGATAATATTTTATTTTTAAGAAACAAATCATGCATGAAAAGCTAGTCTATATTGAGTTGTTGTGAGAGTGTATTTTTTAATTGTTAAATAATAAATATAAAATAAAAATATATGATCAATTTATAATAGATTATATTTTTAAATAAAATATGTAGTTTATACACTTAATTAACTTATATTGTACATTAAATAACTTTTATATGTAAAATGAATTAAATATATAATATTAATTCATATATGTCTATAAAATATTATTATATGCAATGTCTATATTTGTATGTATAATAATATAAATCTATAATATTTATAATATATATATATATAAATATTTATAATATATATATATATATAAATAGAAATTATTTAATTGGTTAAACTATAAAGGTAATATTATTCATTCGGTACACTGCCAGTGTACCGAATCATATCCTTCTATTTTAACTTTTAAGGGTCTCTTTTAAGCCATTTTGAACTTCAGTCTTCCAAGTCGGTGAGAAGTCGAGGACTGAGGAGAAGAAAGAAGAAGACAGTGAGAAGAAGAAAAAGAAGAGCAGACGCAGCAGCAGGCACCCCTCTAAATACTGGGGAATACCAAAGGGGACTATGAGGGTACCAAGAGGTCGAGTGGGCAGAGTTGTCATGAAGAGCTATTTTGTTTGAATGGATTAGTGCTCTGATTGCGCCATATTTGAGGCACCATTGCCGTCAGTTGCTGTTCTGAGCTCCCCTTATGTCCATGACGAGGTTAGTTCAGGAGAGCTAGTTCTAGCCTTGAACTCATCTTGGTGCGATGGAGACGGTCTGAAGACGTTGGGTGTGCCCCTAGATTGCGTGGCAGCTCCCTCTCCTTTGGTCCCCTATTTGAGCTCTTCTTCTCCTTCCCTAGTTGGGCAGAATGATTTTGATAACCCTGTTAGTGGGGCAATGTGTCTGCAGATGAGGCCTTTGGACTTTTCATATGAAGATAAGTGTGCTCCGGAGAATTTGAGCATGGATTCCACTAGTGGTCATGGTGAGGGAGGTTCACCTATAGTAGATATTGCCAGGAAGTGCTATTCCGATTCTAAATGCAGCAGTAGTATAAAAGTGGGACAGATCCGAACGTCTTCTTCCCTTCGAGCGAATCGATTCCTATTTCCCTCCCTCCCAACATTCCCTTTCAGTCTTTGCGGCTCACATCTGATTCTGAAGATTTGGGCACTCAAATTGGCCCAGGTAAGCGGAATTCTAAATTTAGGAATGTGATTGATTTACTACCTGTGAGCTCAAACGTATTTTGCAGGCGTGACAGATTGATCAGAGATCTTAATTCGTTCATTACTCCAGAGCCACTTTCTGAATGTGAGAATAACCGGTCTGAAGTGAATGCTTCTCAGGTTGAGTCGGATGGTGAAAAAGGGGTGAATGGATCAGAACTTGATAAGAATCAGTTGGGTCAGATGTCCGAATGGGATGGGGTCGTAGAGCTGGCATCTGAACTTCAAATCGAAGTCAGACAGAATTGGGAAACATATCCCTATTTCGGTAGCAGTGACCGAATTTAGAGAGAAAATTGAGAATGTCAAGATGAGTGATGAGTTGAGAAATCCTCATTGGAGCATAAAGTACCATAGAAAGAAAAATAAGGATCAGTCAGTAGGAGTGATGGCCGTGGGTCCTCAATGAAGATCATTAGTTGGAAAGTGAGAGTCTGGGTAGTGGGGATACAAGAAGAGCGATCAAATAAGTGTGGAGAAGAGTTAGGGTTGATATCTTAGTTATGCAGGAAACCGAGAAGGAAGTTATCTCTAGGAAAATTATTAGGCAGATGGGAGGGGTTAGAAGTAAAGATTGGGATTGGCTCCCTTCTATAAGTAGTTTTGGTGGGATTTGTATGGTTTAGGAGAAATATTGTGTGAAGAAATCTTAGAGCTGAAGAGGTAGATATTATATTGCTGTTAAATTTCGAAGCGAGAGTAACGGCTTTGAGTGGGAACTGGTAGGTGTATATGGTCCTAATAAGCCTAGAGACCGTCCTACGTTTTGGGATAAGCTTACGAGATTTCATGACTCGGTGGATGTCCAGTGGGGTCTTTTTGGGGATTCTAATGCTATTAGATTTACCTAGGAGAAGTCTGGTAGGAGTCGTACCACTAAGAGTATGAGGGGATTTGCAAATTTTATCAATGATTGTGATTTGGTTGATTATCCGCTCCTTGGGGGTAGATTCACTTGGTCGAACTTACAGGAGAACAGTGTTAGTTGTAGAATAGACAGATTCCTAGCTTCAGTCTCTTGGGATGAACACTTTCCTCACGTGTCCCAAAAAGTCCTTGGGAGATCTATATCTGATCACTGTCCTATTTTGATGAACACGGAGTTGGTAAGGGTGGTCCCCCACCTTTCAGATTTGAAAATATGTGGCTTCTCCACCCAAATTTCAAGGATCTAATGAGGCTTTGGTGGGAGGAGACGGGATGAGAAGGGTTTAAGTTCATAAGACACCTTATAGGGCTAAAAGACAAGATTAAGATGTGGAATAAGGAAGTGTTTGGGTGACTCCTGGAAAGAAAGAAGAAAGCTTTGTTAGAAATTCAGAATTTTAATAGAATTGAGGAAGATAGAGTTTTAGTGGAAGAAGAGAGGGAGTGTAAGAGGAAGTGGAAAAAGGAGATAGAAGATATCTTGAAGAAGGAAGAGGTGAGTTGGAAACAGAAATAAAAAATGCTTTGGCTTAAGGATGGAGATGGGAATACTAAGTTTTTTCATAAGATGGCTAGTTTTAGAAGAAATAAAAACAGTATTATGATGTTGGAAACGAAGGGTAATGTGATTGAGGACCATAAGGAGATTGAGAAAGAGATTGCAGATTATTTTCATTCTCTTCATCAATTTGACCAGAAATTTTTGTTTAAGCTGAGTAATTTGGTGGGGTCTAGATTAGAAGGAAGTTCGGTTGAAGACATGGATAAAGATTTTTGAGGAAAAGGAAGTGAAGAAAGCGATTTGGGAGATGCATAGGAACAAGGCTCTTGGCCCAAATGGATTCAACATAGCTTTTTACCAAGATTGTTGGGAGGTTATTAAAGAAGACTTAATGAAAGTGTTCAAAGAGTTCTATTCCAGTGGGATCATTAACAAAGTTACTAATGCGACTTTCCTTGTTCTCATTCTTAAGATCAAAGGCGATTTAAGAATGAAAGATTTCAGGCCTATTAGCCTTGTTACCAGTGTATATTAGATCATAGCTAAAGTTCTGGCTAATAGACTGAAATTGGTGATTGGTGTAGACACCCCAATTTGCATTGAAATGTAGTTCTCTATGTTTTGTAGCTCCCGGAAGGCATGGCTTGAGAATCGACAACTCTTAATCATCCTATGAATCCTACCTCTGCCATGTGTTCAAATTCCTTGAAAATCTCTAAAATTCATGAAAATGACCAAAATAACCTTGGTGACCCCACCTACTCTATTCTCAATCCGAATTTCATTTTTCATTCAAAATCTCAATTCTAGACCAAAATTGCTTTCAAACGAGTACCATATTGGCTAGGTTCGGGGTTTGGGACAAAAATGACCTTTTACCCTTGACAGTCTTTTTGGCCAAAATCTGCAATTTCAAAAAGTCAAAACAAAATTCAGACTTCGAATTTGAGTTCGGCAGACCAAACCCTTCAAAATGACTGTCAATTTGCAAAACTCCGGGTTGTAGCAGCCGAGGGTTCCTTTTGGCAGTTTTTGAGAAAATGTTTTCACATATGCAATATTGGGTGATGTCGTGCTCTGGCAATGTTGTCGTGCGCGCATGTGGCGAACAATCTCGCCACACGTGCGTACAACAAATATCTCCAACAACCAAAAAGCAGCCTAACAAATTAGATTCTCTTTTTCAAAGAAAACCCCAATTTTTTTATTATTTCAAAAAAAAAATCCTTTATCTTTTTGTCTTATTTAACTTTCTTACTTTCCAACCCCTCCCCAAAACTTTTTCTTTTATCATTTTTACCCGGCTATAAAGCCAGCTTTCAATCGATTTTTAGGATGGGGATTCATTTTTGGCTGTTTTTGGTCTTCCTCTTTGACCTCTCTGCAAATTAAAAACCCTAATCCTCCTTCTCTTCAATCGATTCCTGTGGCAGAGGCGACGGCGCTGCGGCCTCCGGCGAGCACCACCGTCCCTCACTACCCTTCTCGGCCTCACCTTCAATCCCCTTCCTCTGTTCACCACATCTCATTGCTCCTGCTGCAACAGCAGCAACAACACCGGAACCACCATCATCGCAGCCTCCCTTTCCTCCTAAACCACTCTAACAGCTTCCCCATCCCAATCAACCAAACCTTCTCCAATCAAGCACACCAAATAGCAGCAGCTGCTGCTGCAAACCCCTCTATTGCACCCATGGTTTAAAATATCTTATCGAGGTAGCGTATCGGTCGGCTCGAAAACGGATACGTATCGAGTATCGACACGGATACGCTGGATACGCCTGTA
>JAUPMG010118454.1:0-11821 GCA_031762675.1 Pachysandra terminalis | reverse complement strand
ATCTGAAGCCAAACTTTGATTTATTCATTGGACTTTCGCACTCTGATTTGGTTTATGAAAGAAATTTTAGGCTTTTACTATTGGTTTGTTGTTGCCAGCCGCGTTCCATGGTTGGGAACCCGAAGGTCGCATCTCATGATCCGTGCCACCCACCTCGAGATTCGGGCACCGGGATCCGGGGCGTTACAGGGCAGGCTCATATTACAAAAGTCTTTTTCGTCGTCTCCGTCATCTTTCTCTGGACGGCCATTTTTATTGTCAATTCCTTGATGGGGCTTTGTTTTATCAAGCGAGAGGCTATTATAAGGAGGTGAAGAAAGTTAAGCGGGAGCAAGGAAACTGCGACAACATTTTCTTGGCTATCAGGATGGATCCTTGTTATCAAATGGTGTCTGCATTGGAGGCTCGAGCACGGGTGCTAGAACATTAGATGGAGGGAATGCCAGACGACATTCATCGTGCTCAACTAAGAGGTGAGGCACATGCTGTCCGTCGGGAGGCCAACTCATATAGTTTGATGGGTGTTAGAAAAGATGTTGTCTATCGTCACCGAATTTTCTTTGATCGCCTTTGTGGTTTGAATATTTTCAAAACTTAAATGTTATCATACTTTGGCGAGATGCTTGAGGGTCCTGTCGATGAAGATGAGGAGAATGACGAGTATGAGAGATGCAGAGAGTGACGAGGAGGAGAGTTACGCATCCCTTTACTAATCTTAATTATATTAGTACTTTCCTTCATTAGTGTCGGAACATCGTGTGACATCATGAGATATCTATTAAGTCAGTGTTTGTTTGTTTGTTTTTTTATTTTTTATGTATCTTCTCTTTCTCTTAGTATGAGAGGAAAATTTTGTATTCAAAATGAGAAGAACCTTTTTCTTGTTCACATAACTTGCCAATTATGTATCATAGAAAAATACGTTTAGCATATAACTCTTTACTATTTAATGGAAATGTTAAAGAAGGATACAAAACTCATTGTTCATTGACGTAATCTTCGTATTACAACTTGATCCACTTACCATTGATGGGGTCGTTAAGAGGTGTTCCATCAATTTGACTCGGCTTATTGCAATCTCACATATAACGTATGGGCCTTCCCACTTTGGAGCGAATTTTGGGGCATATAGGTTGGCACGTTCATGTGTAGCTGCCCTCAACACTCTATCTCCCACCTTGAAATCTCGATTGTGCACCATTTTGTTATAGGCTCGAGAGGTGAGCTCGATACGCAACAATCTTGTCCTC
This sequence comes from Pachysandra terminalis, assembly GCA_031762675.1. NCBI lineage: Eukaryota > Viridiplantae > Streptophyta > Magnoliopsida > Buxales > Buxaceae > Pachysandra > Pachysandra terminalis. The sequence continues at coordinate 10,571 of JAUPMG010118454.1, read as the reverse complement.
GGCGCAGCCCCTTCTTGAATTGTTGCCAGGGCTAGCCGAGCAAAAGGCACCTTTATTTCTGCCGGTAGGAAAGCATCACTACCATAGACTAAGGTGAAAGGAGCCTCATGCGTCGTAGCTCTTTTCATGATGCGGTACGCCCACAAAGCTATGGTGAGCTTCTCATACCACTTCCCTCCTTGGTCGTGTATCATATGACTAAGGATTCGAATTAAAGTTTTGTTGGTGGCCTCGGCTTGCTCATTCCCTTTTGGGTAGTAAGGAGTTGATCGGATGTGCTTAATTCTGTAATGTTCTGTCAATAACTTAACGTCTTTGTTGATGAATGGAGTCCCATTATCTGAAATTATTCTGCAGGGGATTCCGAACCTACAGATGATATGATCTCTGATGAAATTGCTGACAGCAGCTTCCATGGCACGCCTCATGGGGATAGCCTCAACCCCACTTGGAATAATATTCTGTCGAGGTGAGTATCCATATGTGACCGTCTCAGTTAGGGCTAATCAGCCCGATCAAATCTAAACCCCATGAATGGAACGGCCACTGAGTAGATATGTGTTGCAACTCAACGTGCGAAGCGTGAATTTTCTGGCCAAACACTTGACATTGGTAACAATATCTCGCATATTCATGTTTATCTCTCTGCATGGTAGGCCAATAATATCCTGTCTGTAGCAATTGATCCAACAAGCAATGATAGCCCTGATGAGCACCGCAATCGCCTGAGTGCATTTCTTGCATCACATCGTCGACTTCCTTTTGCGTTAAGCACTTGAGGGGTCTCCTAGTCCAACTATGACGATAGAGGCAGTCCCCTACTATAAAGAATCTCTTCGCACGTCTCTTTATCTTGGTCGTCTCCATTGTATCATCAGGTAGCTTACCCAAAGATAGGTAGTCAACATAGGGTTGTCTCCAATCTACATTAGCTCCCGTAGTGAATAGGCAATGGCCCCGATTATGCTCTCCATTACATTTTGGACAACTCTGTTGTAGTTCATTAGCCTCCCTTATCATTGTAGGCCAATAAAAAACTGCTCGTTGGAGTTTTCTGTACAGGGCTTCGGTGTCCTTCTGAGAACATTGCTGATTATGCATAGAATGCAACCGTTGTTCTGCTTCTTCGGGTCCAAGACATTGACTTAATACCCTGTCGTAGCCGTGTGGTACAACTCTCCTTTCAAGTTTATAAAATTCTTCAGTTCCTTCATCGGGGTGGTAGATGCATGAGGGGCCTGCAAATATTTGAGGATTTGAGTTCTCCAATCTTCTTCTTCCAAATGAATCTTCTCAATGAATGTGACAGGTTCTGTTTTCTTAATGACTTCAACATGGCTTGAAGCTTCATTAAACTTAAGGCGAGCGCCCAACGTGGTCAATGCATCCGCATGTTTGTTGGTTGTCCAAGGAGAGTGTTCAAACTTGACCGTGTCAAAGCCAGGTAATAGCCTTTGCTCCAAAGTCCGGTATTGTGCCATCACTGGGTCTTTGACCGCGAACTCGCCTTGCATGTGTTTGATCACGAGATTAGAATCTCCCTTCATAAACAAATTCTTTATTCCCATTTGCTTCTCAAGTAATAGCCCCAAAATCAAAGCTTCATATTCCGCCGAATTATTGGAACAAGGGAATTGCAATTTATAAGATGCGGACGTCGCACTGCCATCCGATGATAATATTTCTACACCCACACGGCCTTATCCTTTCATGATTGATCCATCGAACTGGAAGATCCATGACTCCTGATCATCAATAAAGGCTATTTCAAAAGCATCTTCAAAGTCATATTCCAGGTGAGACGAATCACTTGCAAAAGCAGCCATCAGATCCACGATGTCTTGGCTCCTTATCCTAGTGGGAGTGGTACATGTTAAATCATATTATGATAACAACAATAACCATTTAGCAATTCTCCTTGAAAGGACCGAACAGGACAACAAAAATCGAATGGGATTCGATTTGGTCATCAACTCAACTTCGTGAGCTAGCAAATAGTGGCGGAATTTCTGTGTGGCGTGAACAAGCGCCAAGCAACTTTTCTCAGCCCTAGTGTACCTGTGTACGGGGCCCCTCAGAGTACGACTAGTGTAGTATATTGGTCTTTCTGCTCCCATATCGTCTTCTTCGGCGAGTAGTCCACCTACTGCATGCTCTAGTGCCACTAAGTACAATCTCATGGTCTTGCCCTTCATTGGTGCTGACATGGTGAAGGAGGTGGCTATATCTTGCTTCAACTTGTTGAAGGCTTCATCACATTCCGAGGTCCAAGTGAATTTCGCTTTCTTCTTCAATAGTGGTGTCATTGGATGTATCTTGCTTGCCAGCCCTGGAACACACCTTCTCAGGTAAGAGAGCTTCCCCAAGAAACTCTTCAGTTCCTTTTGAATCCTCAGAGGGACCATTTGTTGAATTGCCTCCGCCTTGGGTTGGTCAATATGAATCCCACGATTATGCACTAGGAACCATGGAAATTTTCTTGAGGAGACACCAAAGGTACACTTCATTGGATTCATCTTTAATTGGTAACGATGGCACCTTTCGAATACCTTTTGTAGGACGTCCGTGTGATGAACTCGGTCCTTCGATTTCACTACCAGGTCATCCACATAATCCTCCACCTCTTTATGCATCATGTCATGAAATATGGCGGTCATAGCTCTTTGATATGTGGCATCTGCATTCTTAAGACCAAAAGGCATTACAGTAAAATGGAAGTTATCTATGGGTGTTCGGAACGCCGTCTTCTCTGCATCCTTGGCCGCTATTTTTATTTGATTGTAGCCACTATAACTGTCCATAAACGAAAACATCTTATTTCCCACTATCGAGTCAATCAAGACGTCCATGTTTGGTAAAGGGAGTTCATCCTTAGGACATGCCTTGCTCAAATCCCTAAAGTCCACATATCAACGTATCTGACCATTCTTCTTTTTGACATGGACGATATTGGCTAATCACGTTGGATGCTATATAGGTTTTATGAACCCAACTGCTAGTAATTTCAACACTTCTTTAATCTTCAACTCAATATCGGGCCTGAAAACCCTAGGGGCTTGTTTGATCACATTGGTATCAGGATCAACATTCAACTTATGTACGATTGTAGCCACTATTTTTATTTGATTGTAGCCACTATATCTGTCCATAAACGAAAACATCTCATTTCCCACTGTCGAGTCAATCAAGACGTCCATGTTTGGTAAAGGGAGTTCATCCTTAGGACATGCCTTGCTCAAATCCCTAAAGTCCACATAACAACATATCTGACCATTCTTCTTTTTGACATGGACGATATTGGCTAATCACGTCGGATCCTGTATAGGTTTTATGAACCCAACCGCTAGTAATTTCAACACTTCTTCTTTAATCTTCAACTCAATATCGGGCCTGAAAACCCTAGGGGCTTGTTTGATCGCATTGGTATCAGGATCAACATTCAACTTATGTACTACCAAGTTGGGACCTAGCCCCGGCATTTTTGAGTATTCCCATGCAAAAATGTCTCGATATTCTTGTAGGAGTGTCAACAAGCTAGCTCTTTCTTCTTGGCTCAACTTTTTTACTAATGAGGATTTGTTTGACAATTCCTCCTGTTTCAGCAAGATTAACTTCCTCCAATTCCTCAGCTACGGATTTGGATCCGTCTTGCAAAAGCTCAGGTGCTTGATCAGAATCTCTTAAAGGATTGTTTATGGACAGGCGCGAGAGGGCTTCCATTACGGCATCAGGTTTTGGAGTCGCCATGGAATGTTTTCCGCTTGACTCCCCACACCGTCATAAATGGTAAAAGAAGCTCCCATCCTCTTGTTGTACATGAATGCACTTCATTTCTTGTTCTTCCACCTCTTCTTTCGTGACGGCTCACCTTTCTTCTTACTAGCCACAAAATCTTCCCATTTGGGAAAATATTTCCCCTCAACGGGAGCCACTTGATTCTCACTGTCAGCCGCGAGTTCGTCGAAGAAAATGACTTAAGCATAATGGATTTCATTACGATCAAAGGGGTCAATAGTAGCGTTGATCTTTACTTTCTTGTCGTTCCATCTGGCCTTCAAGCACTGGTGATATGTAGACGGGATAGCCTTGTATTGATGAAACCACGGTCTTCCCAACAATATGTGGTACAAGACATCCGCTTCGATGACATGAAACTTGAATGGCGATCGGATGGCTCCCATAGCTAAATCAATAGTAATGTGACCCATGGTTTTGCATGCCTCGTTGTTGAAAGAGATCACCTCCATAGATTGTTTCACAATTCTCTTGGAGGGGATGACCACTGCCTGTAAGGTTTTTTAAGGCAAGACGTTGATCGAAGAACCGGGATCGATCAACGCTCGCTTGACTTCCACATTATTGATGGTAACGGGAAAATACAAAGGCCTATTGTGCATGGGCAATACCCTTGCATATCTTCATCCGAAAAGCTGATAGCTCCTGCTGTCTCTTGGAAAAATTTCTTGGGTCCATATTCACCAAAAAGCACTGTTCACCGAGCTTGGTAGTAACAGAAACAGGAGCATTTGTCATTTCTTTTCGCGCTAGGAGGCTGAATCCCATATCGTTGTAGTAATTTTCAACCTTGGCATTAGTACCCCAACGCTGGTACATGCATTCTTTGTCTTCATCATCTAGATTCATCACTTCTGGCCGAATGTTCTCATCAGATTCCATTATGGTGTCCACAGCATCCTTATGAATGATAGCATTGACAATCCCCTTCTCATGATCGGGCAATGGATTGTTATGTACTGACTTCGAGCAAGGTAACTCTAACTCTCCATTCTTGACCTTGTTATGGAACAACCTTCTTAAGGTGTAACAATCTTCCATCTTGAGGCCTATGTGTGAATGATACTGGCAAAAAAATGTTTTTCTTCTTATCTTCTTCAGGCACTGGGACCTTTGGGGACCGGAGATTTACCACACCATCGTTCACCCATTGCTTCAAGATTGCCAAGGCTTCTTTGGTGGAATAAGGTAGAGGTGGAGGAATAGGAAAGACCTTCTTTCGATTCCCAGCATTGCTGGCCTCTTCCTTAGCCGGCCTCTTCTTCTCCATCATCATGGTTTGTGAGGCAGATTTTGGTTTACTCTTCTAGGAGGTATCACTTTTGAGATTCATGGTACGTCCAGTGTGCCTTGCCGACTCATAGAGGTGGGTAAATGTATCAATGCTTGCATTTTCTAACACAAGATGGCAATTCCTCATCATGCCGTCAATGCACACTTGCACGAGATTCTCTTTTGCAGTGGTCTCCAGACAGTCTGTGGAGAGATCACGAAATCGCTTCACGTACGCCTCCAATCCTTCTCCAGGGTTTTGCTTCTCTTTTCTCAAATCCATAAGAATCATTTGCTCCTCAACAATGAAGAATTTCTTTAGGAACGACACTTTCATCTCTTCCCAACTCAAGATCGACTCATGAGGAAGATTGTCGTACCAAGTGTAGGCACGATCTGTAAGTGACTGAGAAAATTCCCTTAACTTTAGTTCGACGTCACCGGCGAAATCCCCATAGCGCCTTTGAACTTAGTGATATGCTCCTTCGCTTTACCAGTCCACCCATTGTACTGTGGCATTAATGGAGTGACTACATATCCCGCAGGATAAGGCTTCTTCATGATGGCCACAGAATATGGCAGCCTGGTATCGATGTTAAATTCAACAGGTTTCTCCTTCTGTTGTCGTAAGAGATTCACCATTTCATCTCAGGTCACGAATCTGTTGTTGTTCACAGACTCTGGCTGTGACGCTCTTAAAGGGGTTCCAATGGGTACCACCGTAGGTGCTGTAGGTACCTTCTCTACAGACAGTTTTGTTGGTGGAATTGGGGTGTGACTCCCTCGGTTGGTCACATTCTGTAACAGTTCCATCATCTTCGCTTGCGCCTCCTCCATCCTGTTCATTTGCATTTTCAACATTTCTATCTAATCGTCACGGTCATCGAGCTCTTCATCCACTTCCTCCTCATCATGTGTCTCGCGTAAGCCAGGAGGAAGATCTTCTTCTTGTCTTACCTTAACCGCTTGGAATGAGGACAGTCCAACTTGTTCCATGGCTCTCAGCCTACCTCTTTGTCTTATCATTCTTCTAATATCAATCGGTATGTGGGAGACTTAGGTCCCCAGTAGAGTCGCCAAAATGTAAAGGGTGTTTCTGTGAAAGAGTCACCAACAACAAAATTACTAACTGACGGAAGCCTAAATCGATTACCGACTGTATCCCGTCTTTAGAAGAATTAAGAGGTTAGAATAGAACTACCATTGAGCACAGATTGGGTCAAGTAACGGGAAACGTATTAGTCCGAGTGTTAGAAGTACTTTCAGAGCTATGCCAGAGCCTAATCTGTTAGAAAAATTCTCTAGCCCTTTCTTTTGGGAAATGAGCTACTATTTATAGTAGCTAGGAGAAAGATAACGGTAGTTAGGAATCCGTTAGAAATTGTATAATGGTGTTAAGACTCTAACCTGGGGTAGCATGAACAACTACCCTAGTCTCTTTGATGGACCAATCCAAAGTTACGTTCATGAATTACACATTTACCATCGAGAACCGTGACACCATGTGTGACCCATGACATATCAAAGGGCTGGTGATCCTCACGCCCCTCTATTTCATTCAAATCTAATTCCCCCTTTGTATGTGCGTTTGTGATGCCACGGTTTGGGCAACAACGATTAGTATCATAAATGTAGCTGGAGCTACTTCAATCGTGAAACCTATTGATATTATCCAGTCTTGATACTCTCAAGGTTGTTAAACCTTAGTACCTTCGAGACTGTTTGTCTCAGTGCTCTCGAGGTTTTTGAACCTTAGCACTATCGAGACAGTCTGTCTTAATGCTTTCGAGGTTTTTGAACCTTGACACTCCCGAGACGAGTTTTGTCTTGGTGCTTTCGAGGTTTTTGAACCTTAGCACTTTGGACGAGGTTTGTCTCAATGCTCTCGAGGTTTTTGAACCTTAGAACTTTCCACTAGTTCTTTGTCTCAATGCTCTCGAGGTTTTTGAACGTTAGCATTTTTGACGAGTTTTGTCTTGGTGCTCTCAAGGCTTTTGAACCTTAGCACTTTCGACGAGTTGAGATACTAGCATTGATGAAGCTTTCAATTCTGGGCGACAGAAGTAGTTTAAACGTTGAAATGCTTAACTTAGGCATCCGGGGTACCTTGGGATGTTGAAGTGCTCAACTTGGACGTCTGGGATACCTTGGGATGTTGAAGTGCTCAATTTGGACGTCCGGGGTACCTTGGGGACATTGAAGTGGTCAACTTGGAAGTTCGGGGTACCTTGGGATGTTGAAGTGTTCAACTTGGGTGTCTGGGGTACCTTGGGACGTTAAAGTGCTCAACTTGGGTGTCCAGGGTACTTGGGACGTTGAAGTGCTCAACTTGGACATTCGGGATACCTTGGGACGTTGAGGTGCTTAACTAGGGCGTCCGGGGTACTTGGGATGTTGAAGTGCTCAACTTGGACGTCCAGGGTACCTTGGGACATTGAAGTGCTCAACTTGGGCGTCCAGGGTACTTGGGACGTTAAAGTGCTCAACTTGGACGTCTGGGGTACTTGGGACTTTGAGGTGCTCAACTTGGGCATCCAGGATGGAAGCTTGACACGTGATCGTTCTTCCCAGGATTCTCCTGCTTTTGATGTTTTATGTATCTACACAATGTATATCGAATGGTTCAATACCCTCCCGCACGTGCGGGATCTGCACGAGAACATTCAACACATCCGTGGGAGAACACAGGGTATCGAGGCAGACACACACCACACACACCCGCACGGGAATTGCGCATCCGTGGGAGAATAAACACAAAAATATTGGCCTTCAGGATTTGATCACTTGACCTCCCACTTTGATACCATGTTAAACACCGTTTGCTCTAAAAGTTCAAGTCAGAAAGAATCAACAATGTATATCAAATGATTCAATACCAGAGCACCATTAGAACGGATCCTTAGAATAATCTAATTATTGAACTAAACAGTTAGGTGGAAAGTCTAGTTATGGATCTCAATGAGTACAACTAGCTCATCCAATCCTAATAACAACTCTAATTAGAACGCTAAATTAATAATGTGGATTTTATAGTGAAAATGTTGATATTCACTTCCATGTACAAAGAAAAATAACATGAAATGAGGGTTCTTAATGATCAATAAGTTGTTTTTCTTTTTTGGTATTTTAAGATGGATAAATGACAAAATTGCTTGTTTGAATTATGGATCACTAATGATATATGAATATTTGGTGATACTATAACTCCTTAACTCAGACTTGCAAGAAAAATCAATATTTAAGAGCCTATTGTTTCATTAATTAATTTGAATATTTGGTGATACTATAACTCCTTAACTCAGACTTGCAAGAAAAATCAATATTTAAGAGCCTATTGTTTCATTAATTAATTTGAGTGAACTACCACCATTGATCAATTTTCTTTAGCTTTGTTCTTCAGGACGAGTTTGAAATATTGTTATAGGAATTTTGTCAAGAACCAGTTTTTGATATTGTATGTCTCAATTGCTAATAGAAGTCTAAACAAAAACTAAAACGGTCATACAATAAGTAAAAAAAAAAAAAAAATAGATAATCAAAAGGGACCAATTACATGTGCGGTTCATCTCATGCCACCTGTCACCTATGTAGCACTTAGATCATGACTCTGATCACCCTAGAGGATAACATCGGAGGAAGACTGGGTGCATGTGGACTAGAGGCTATGGGTAGAGGCCCGTTGCTCGAGGTGTACCCCAAGTAGCCCCATTGTAAGAATCTGAAAAATATGACTAAAAAAAAAAATTTAAGATAAGGGTAAATTGATAATTTAATCAGTCCATAATTAAAAATAATCTAATTTGGTAAATAAGATAATTATAAATAGATATATAACTTAAAATAATTAAGTTCAGTATTATTAACAAGAATTAGGGCTAAATTAAATGAATTAGACTTAAATTAACTAAACTAGGCTTAAATAACTTAAGTTAGGCTTAACTAGACTAGCCATAGGTTTAGTAATTATTTAGATGGGCTTGAGTAAGTTCCTAAGGCCCAAGGGAATTAAATACCTAATTATTTAATAATTAATTTTGTGACTAATTAATAGGAAAATTAAAATACAAGTTATACTTAGAATAGGAAATTAGATAATTACTAAATATTAGCTAGCTATTCTAATACAACTTTAACTCTTACAGTATTATAAAAACAAGTTAATTAAGTGAAATAAAGGATTAGAATAAAGAGGATTTCGTGGGAAACCCTGCTTGGAACTAGAAGAAGATAAAAGAATCCAGAAAACAAAAGAATCAACATCAAAGAAAGAATCTATAGAAAAACAAAAGTGAGTTCTCCTTCAAAATCTTGAGTATTTACTCCTAGCCTAGTGTTATGACATTGTGGATTTCTTGTATGAATCATGTTAACATCTTCCCCATGCTTCTACATAAAAAACCCAAAAAATAAGATCAATGAATTGAAGAGATAAACCTCAACTTGTAAAATTTGTCATTCCTAAGAAAGTAAGATTTAGTAATATAAACCATATTACGAAATCAAAAACATTATTTAAACTATAATTAGATGTTAGTTGAACTTTGGGAGAGATCCCAATTCAAAAATATCAAAAATCCTCAATGGCTGCCCCAAATGGCTAGCCTCTTAGTTAGCCGAAATACACATACCACAGGCTTGCTCACTTGCTAAGCAGTCGCAAAAAAAGGCTAGCTTCTTGACCCAGCGGATACCTATTCATCCATGCATTTTTTATTTATTATTTTGACCTAATTAGACCTACCCTGACCTCCCTGTAAAATTTTATGAAGTTTAGCACACCTTTGCCAAAAATGGCTAGTCGCCTACCCAACCCCTGACCTATCCGGAATTCTATTGTAGCCCATTTTGAAATCTATGACTTTGGACACAACTTTACTAGCTCTAATTGCACAATATACACATGCCCATATGTTTATTATGATGTGTAAGCTTATTGATACCTTGTGACTATATATGTGTTTTTGAGAATATTAAATGTTATATGTGATTAAATTAGCATAAAGGATTATTAACTATGTGAATATCTCATCTCCAAATTAAATAAGACTCGTTACATATTTATACACTTTATAATTCTCTCATCATAAATAGATGTATATTCAAACTATATATGCACAACTATGTACATTATACTAGCCTAGGATCATGAGGATGTGTCTCATGTGAGTGTTGTTTTGAATATATGTGTGTGCACTGCAAAAATGAATGGTTCTGAATTAATGAGCTGCATATTGACTACATGGCCGAGATGGCTTTCCTTGTGTCCTATTATTGGAATACTTGGTACTTGGCTAATAAATGATACTATCATGACTCATGATATGGCTATGACCATTGCTTGTTCATTTTGAGACTAAGCCACCCAAGGTGAGGGAAGTATCCCAAGAGGCTTGTGATAAGATTATAGGTGTAACGACCCGATCCAATACCCTAGACTAATTAAGATTAGAAACCTGATTTAACTTAAATAATTAGGTTTGACCTCACCCGTAACCTAGGCTAAT
>JAUPMG010118443.1:0-11821 GCA_031762675.1 Pachysandra terminalis | reverse complement strand
ACTAGCCGAGTACCGGGTTACACATCTCAAGTCTACCTGGTATTACCCTCAAGGGAACGGCCAGGCCGAGGCCACGAACAAAACCCTTATCAAGTTGCTAAGTAAAATGACTTGTGATCATCATAGACAATGGCTTGTCTTTCCTAAACAGACACTTCCAGTTGTTACTAGCCGAGTACCGGGTTACACATCTCAAGTCTACCTGGTATTACCCTCAAGGGAACGGCCAGGCCGAGGCCACGAGCAAAACCCTTATCAAGTTGCTAAGTAAAATGACTTGTGATCATCAGTCTCGGTGGAATGGGCACTTACTCAACGTCCTTTGGGACTACCGGGTCTCGAAGCATCGCGCGGCCCAGGCTACCCCTTATTCACTAGTTTATGGGACGGACACTGTGCTTCCTGTTGAACTACAAGTCACCTCAGCCCGGGTATTGCGGGCAACCGAGATCGACTGGGATACTCATGACCTAGCTGCGATTCGGATGCACGAGCTGGACAGCCTTGATGAAAAGCGCGAGAGGGCTTTCGTCGGTAACCAGCAATATCACCAAGTTATTGCCAAGGCTTATCAAAAGAGGGTGTCGCCCCGGAACTTCTACATAAATGGTTTGGTTCTCAGAACCTCGTGGTTCGAGCGGAGCAACACTATCAAACCTAAGTTCGGGCCTTGGTGGGATGGACCCTTTCAGATTACTCAAGCTTATGCCTTCGGTTATTACAGGATTTTATCGTTTGAAGATGATGCCGGGAAGAGCTTGTAAATAGCAAATGGTTGAAACATTATTATTATTAATTGCCTTGTAAACAAAGAGGAAGAACACAAAAGAAAAAGAAATTTTATTCATCCGTTTTCAATACATACAAATCCTTTGGGAGCAACCTGGTTAATACAAATGATCGTCTATTAGCGGAATGGAGTTCAACTGATGAAACGCGTCCTCTTTTCGCTCTTCAGCTTGACTCCCCTTCCTCTCCATCTCCCGGAGCTCTTCCTCTCTCGCAGCGAGAGCCACCCGCAGAGCCTTTATTTCCTGTTGCTTTTCCTCCCAGGCCTGGATCAGCTGTGAGATGGCTACTGCATCCTTGGCGATTCTCCTTTGAAGCCAGTACCTCCACATCAGCCGGGCTGTGACTTCTTCCAGGTTGGATATATGGTCTCTCAACCAGTCCACTTTGAAGCCCAAGTGTCCCAGTCCGGAGATGCTCACCCTCCTCGCGTCGAGTACGTCCCCTGTCAGGGACTTGAAGCCGGTCCCTGAGATGGATTCCATCAGGGAGAACAACTCTATTTACCCCCCACTGCGAACCCAAGTCAAGGGAACCTTTTCCTTGTCTGAGATATCTCCATAGGTCTGGAAGATGTCCTCCATCCAATTCACCATCTCCTCAGGAATGTAGTACCCTTGGAATTGCGAGAGGGCGCGGTAACTGTCTGCGCTAGTCTTCTGCCTCTTCACTGGCCTTTGGGGGGAGGATGGTGGGGGATGAGCGACCAGCGAGGAGAGGAGTTACCCGGCTGGGATGATGGCACATAGGGGGTGATGTAGTCTCCATCCACTGTCTCTTTCGCCGGAGAGGGGACAGGGCCCGCTGGAGTCTCGACGATTGGTAGGACCGGGGTCAGCACCCCGTCTGCTTCCTGAAGATCTACACCCAGGGGGTGTCCAGGACTTCCACGATCAGGCTGGGAGGGGAGCCCTTAGAGCAGGAAATGGTGGCCACGTCCAGATCTCCCCCTCCCGTTGTTGCTCCTCATGCAGACCCTCGGGTGGACTTGCAGCACCGGCATCCTCTGCCTGGTCCCGAGCTCCGAGCTCCACAGCAACCCTAACCTCGGCTTCCACCTCAGTAAAGACCCGCGTGGTCTCGATGGACGCGGACCAGACAACAGCCTCCAGAGGGTCCTCCACAGTGACCGAGTATGGAGGAACCTTATCTCCGGCTGAGAGTTGGAGTCATCAGAATCAGGGTCCCCTAGCCCGGACTCCTCGTCGCTCTGGTCGCCTCTAACTCATTCCCCTTGGGAACCGAGTGGTCGTCAAGCTCGTCCTCGGCCTCGAGAGGGACGCACGGCCTGCCCGACTTTATGATGGTCTCCTGGGTGGCCTTGAGGACTCCCTCTGGCATCTCCAGGAGCGACTGGGCCAGATCCTGAAGGAGGAAAGATATGTAAGAGACTTTTCCTTTGAAAGAAAGCAAAAAGAGCGGAGCCAGCCTCCCGGTGGCTTACAGGCACGTTAGAAGTAATGTGATGCTTACCAGGTTTAGCTGACTGCCTTTTCCTCTGATCCCCAGCTGCCTCTGGATCCTCAAGAACTGACTAAGGACCCGGGGAGGGGCATCGCCATCGCACCCTGGCTCGGCTGTGGGCCCTGACCAAGAGAATGGATGTTAGTAATCTGCCCCCCGGTGTAAAACAAAATGTATACCAAGGCTTACCTTGAGTAGGGTGCTCCTCGGTGGGCGCAGGAGTTGATTCCAGCGGGGCATCGATCCCGGGTCTATCTACAATTGGGACCTGATCATCAGAGAAAACAAGGTTACGTACAACAATAGGATACTACGCTCCATGACAGGCTGATGGATGAGCAGGATGGTTACCTTTTTCGGGGGCCTTGGGGACTTCGCCAGTCCCTCCTCGGCCTTCTTCCCCTCCCCGCCCTTTTTGGGTGGAACCAGGAGGGCAGCGACCTTAGGGGAAGCTGCCTTGGCGGTAGCTGGAGCGCCCTTCCCTTGAACACATAATTTAACAACGGTTAGCATAAAAGGGAAGACGGCCAAACGCTACTTAATCATAGGAGGTGCAGCTTACCTTTGCAGGGGGCTTGGAAGCCCCGGATGATCCTGCGCCGCTCGGTTTCCCCCGGACCGGGGAGGTGGGTGGTGGGGGGATCACCATGGTGACAAGACTCGGGGAGGTCGCTTCGTCCTCATTACGAGCCGCGGTCCCAGTGACCCCCGCCTCGGAGTGGGCTGTGGAGGGAGCTGTAGCGGACTCGTACCCGCCAGAAGCCGAGTCCAGAGTGATCAACCCAGGGATTCGCCCTCAAGATCCCCTTGGAATCCCTGGTCTTTTTCAACCGGGTGTCCCGGGCATCGAAGAAGGGTACCGTGGGGACCAGAGGCAATCCATTGAAGGTGACGACCTCCTTGAGAAGGCGCCCCCAAAGCTCCAGCCAGGCCCCGGTGGCCCCTTCTTTCTTGCCTAGCGGGGCCGTCTCCACCGCATCCTAGTCATCCAGGAACTTGATTAATGTGTACCTCTCACCGACCTCCTGGGGTTTGGGATTGGGAGAGATGCTCACTCGGGGGACCGCCTGGTCTAGCCCAAACTGGTGCGCTACCCGGTCTGGGTTGTAGGCCAAGGGGCACGGGGTCAGCGCCTCAACCCCGCCCATAATGTAACTCTGGTGAATCATCACCAGGTACACCTTCATCTCTTGGGGGCATTCGTGCCATGCCGCCATCGAGATTAGCTCCCCCCCATCAAGATTGGCTCCCAAGCTCTGCGCCAATCCCTTGATCTGTCGGGTGTAGGGGGGAACTCGAATTCCATCTTGGGGTCTAGGACGAAGGAGATGCCCATGTCGGCCCTGGGATGTTCCCAGAACCAGAAAGCCACCCGGCGGTAGGGGCCCTCGTCCCCTACGACCTCTGCATCCCTCTAGACCTTGGCTGGGGTGTAGCCCGGGTAACGCTCCTAGAGGAACATCTGAAGGAAGCCCGCATCCAAAACGGTCTTGATGATGCGCTCCCCTCGGCCCGGGGCAGGTCTGCGGCTAGCAAATCCAAGCTCTCGTACAGGCTCCCCAGGAATAGAGGAGCCAGGGGCACGATTATGCCCTGCGCCAACTTAATGGCCAGCTTAAGCGCTGCCTCGTTCACCTTGTCGTCAGGAAAGCTCGGCAGCACATAATGCGACAGCCACTGGGTGATGAAGGCCTCGAAGGTCGTCGGGCTATCCTTGCCATCTCCGTCCACGACGAAGTGGGTCTAGGTCGGGCGATCGACGACCTCCTCCGGTCAGAAGTACCGGATCCACCCCTGCTCGGTGCGCCGCTTGCCAAGGGGGTGCCATCGACGATCCCAGTCTTGATCACCGGCCTCCTGGCCGACTCCTGGAGGCTGCTTGTCAGCTCAACGTCAATCGCCTTCCCCTCCTTCGAGAGCCGGATGTGTGTTGGGTTCTAACTCCCCAACACCGGCAGGCAGGCGAGGATCTCCACGTCCTCGAGTGTGGGAGTGATCTCCCCAAAGGCAGTGAGGAAGGTATGGGTGCGTGGGCTCCACCTCACCACCAACTCCCTCAAGCTGTCGTTGTCGCGGGAGACATCGAACAGCAACACACGTACCATGTCGTAGATACCGGCCTGCCTCAGCTTCTGGCTCCTTTCTCGGTCGGCCAGTACTGACCAGCACCAACTCTCCCAGCCAGCCAGGACACCCAGGTGGGACTTGAAATTGATGGGAGAACGGGGATAGTCCCTGTCACAACCCAAACTCATGATACCGCTTAGGGTTCAGAGGAGTCTAGATTACGACCTTCACTTCCTTGTAAGGAGAGTGGCAGTTGAATAACAGTTATTGAACTATCAATTTAAATTGTCATTCAAAAATTTATAACAAAATGTAATACATAATTAATAATGTGAAGCGAAAATTTAGAAAATAGTTCTAGGCTCTAAATCAAATTTACAATAGATACCAACCTGGGTATCTACAAAAAGAATAAATCAAAATAGGTGTACTATAGTATGAACAAAATATTACAATAAGATCACTCGTATGAATATAATTCGTCCTCCTCTTCAAACTTTCTCTTCCTTCTTTCACTTGTTCTTCCTCAACCACGTCCTTTACTATATGTCCTGAAAAATGTATTGCTTAAAAGCATAAGCTATAAGCTTGTAAGTACTATGATTTCAGGAATATAAGAATCTTTCCTGAGGTTCTTTACATTTACAGTTCTTTCAATTCTAATTCATAAAGGAAATCAAACAATCAAATGCATGAGGTCATTCATTTTATTATGCATGAAATGCATCCTAAGTTACAGAACGTCACCAAGGTGAGCTAGCACATAAGTCTACATGCTGTGCAAATGCAACTCTGTTAGAGAGTCAATTTAATTTGTTTCCTCCTCATCCAGCCTCTATTTCGGGGTGTCCCAGCAACCTGAATTCATCCCCCGTATATACGGTCCACGGAAATATGGTTATTCTACGATATCGCGTAGTTCTAAGGGTTTTCAACCTAGGAGGCACAATCCCCCCACTTATTTTTTATCAGTGGCTTGTAGACCGAGACTTGCAGCCACCTGTGGTATCCTTCAAGAAAACATGACTAGCTGACCTAACTACAGAGGTCCTTTCTTATATTTTCTCGTCCTTGGCCAGAGCCCTCGGGCTAAAAATAAGTCTATTGTGTTAGCTACGCCCTCAACTCAGTCTAGTCGGTCCATCCCTAGATGTGATAATCACACCACACTCATGTCCCGTCACAAGACCCTACCTTGAGGTCTCATAATACAAGGTTGTTCACCTTGACCAACTAGGGTCTGAAGTCTATGCCTTGCAGTGAAGTTGTGAAGTGAATCTGTGCACACTAGCTATTCATACATTTTGTGTACAGTGTGTATTATATGCTAAACAAATGCATGCATTCATCCATGTCACACATACCATCAATACACACCCAATTTGTCCAACTTGAGATGGAATTACACTAGCATCCTACCATGTGCAACTAACTACGATATATTATGCATGACTTGGTGTACAAGGTGCATTAAGTATGCATATGATTTCAATATACATGTTATTGTACTTAAGCACAGATCTCACTACATTACCACACATCATTCAACAACATACATTCCCATATCACACACACAAGTTAATATTAAGTCACAAAATCATAGAATGTGTATGCAAGATATTTTTTATTTCTACACTACTCAAGTGTTCTATGACTACTATTAACTACCTAAACCAGTCTACAGGTTCCGGGTGGTCTTCGGTGTAGACTTCGGTGACCTCCTCGACGAACTCACCTGAGATTCGGCAACGATTCCAGATCCTGCATTCTCGGCGACCTCTTCGGTGTTCCCTTCGGCGCGCCGGAGCGAATCTCTGCGACCTCGGCGAACCACTCTGAGAGATTTGGCGACATTTCCAGTACTTCTATTTTCGGCGACCACGTCGGCGCCTTAGTCGGCGCACAGAAGCTGCTTTTGGCGCCCCAAAGTCTTTTCGGTTGGCATTCAACCTCGGTGGAGTTTCGGCGCACCAAAGTGTCCGCCCGTGGCCCATAAATTCAAGTTCGGCGATCATTCGGCGCACCAAGTTGACCGCCGAACGCCGCGTACTAAGCAAAAAGTGGGTTTTTCCAACCTAATTTGTTTTCACTTGGTCTCATACATTCCAGGACATCATAGAAACAATTTAAACCGTTCTTACAAGCATTAAACACTACAAGACCTCACATTATGAGATTAAAATCGTAATGGCAGTAAAAAGTGAAGAAAATGAAGATGCAACTTATTAGATTCATGAAATCAAGACTTACAAGTTATTCTTCAAGCACAATTCCCGTTTTCACCTTTGAATCCTTCCTTCTTCCTCTTTTGCTCTCCAACCTGCCTCTCTCTCTCTCTCTCTCTCTCTTCTTTTCTTCTCAAGACACAAATGCCCTTTCCTCTCTCCTTCTATCCTCCCAATGCCACATGTCATCATCTCCTCACTCCTCTTCTAATTACTTCAAATCCTACCCTTTCATTTACACTAATCAATCTACACCATCTTGCATCAACCATTATCATCCCCACCATACCCCTCATCACACACTTTACACTTTTATAAAAAAAACATATAATTATATTTTATTAACACAAGGATTTAGCTATAGTACTAAGCATGATATATACTAGTAAATCACATCATAGCAATCTTATGGTCAATATAACTCCTATTAAAGATCAAACGGTTAGATAAGCTTATGTTAAGGTTTTGAATATAAATAATTACTTCTTAATTGGTTTAGGTTGTTACAGCCTTCCCCCCTTAAGAGAATTTCGTCCTCAAAATTTTACTGACCTTAAGTGAAGAGTTGTGGATATCTAGCCTGCATCTTGTCTTCCAGCTCCCAAGTTGCTTCTGACGTTCCATGATTGTTCCACAACACTTTCACCTTAGAAATGACTTTGTTCCGCAATACTTGCTTCTTCCAATCGATGATCTCCACAGGTTGCTCTTCGTATGTAGCATTTTCTCTAATGGTGACCGTTTGCCAGTCGATTACTGAAGCTGGGTCTGGATGATGCTTTCTCAACATAGAAACGTGGAAGACATCATGTACTAAGTCCATAAAGGACGGTAGTATTACTCTATAGGCTACTTCTCCAACTCGCTCGGAGATTTCAAAAGGTCCGATGTATCTTGGCACCAACTTGCCTCTTTTACCGAATCTGAATACTCCTTTAGTCGGTGAGACCTTCAGGAATACCCAGTCTCCTACCATGAATTCTAATTTCCTCCTCCTCACATCTGCATACTTCTTCTACCTATGCTGAGCTGTGAGTATCCGGTCTCTGATTAGCTTGATCTTTTGGTTGTCTCGACCACTAACTCTGGTCCCAACAGTACAAGAGTACTATCTTCATTCTAGCACAAGGTTGATCGGCATGGTCTTCCATAAAGAGCTTCGAATGGTGCCATCCGTATGCTCGCTTGATAACTGTTATTGTAGGAGAACTCGATAAGCGCTAGATGATCCTCCCAACTGCCCTTGAAATCTAGAATACACGACCTCAAGAGATCTTCTAATACCTGATTCACTCTTTCGGTCTGGCCGTTAGTTTGAGGATGGAATGCAGTGCTGAAGTTGAGCTGTGTACCCAACGCCTTGTGTAGACTCCTCTAGAATCTTGAAGTGAATTGTGAACCTCAATCTGACATTATGGTAACGGGTACCCCATGCATACGGATGATCTCCTTTACATACAATCTTGCTAAGTCGTTAGTGTTCATTGTAGTCTTTGATGCTATAAAGTGCGTTGACTTGGCCAAGCGATCCACTATCCCCCAGATCATGTTGCTACCGTTGCGTGTCTTTGGAAGTCCCGTGATGAAATCCATAGATATGTGTTCCCATTTCCACTCCCCGATGGGTAAAGGTTAAAGCATCCCCGATGGGTTCTAATGCTCCGCTTTAATTTGTTGGCACACTACGCACTTGGACACAAATTCTTCGATTTCTATCTTCATTCGTCTCCACCAATAGTTACGCTGGAGGTCGTAGTACATTTTGGTCCTGCCTGGGTGAATAGAAACTGGGATTTGTAAGCTTCGGCCAAAATCTCATTCTTCAGATCTTCATCTTGTCGTACACAAAGACGTCCTTTAAATCTAATGCTTCCGTCTTCGGCCTTTGTCTAGTCGGTTCTTTCCTCAGCTGCAGCTAAGTCCTGCATCCACTTCTCATTCTGTTGTAGATCGATGATTCTCGTCTTGGGTGTTGGTTGACTAGTATGTTACACAATCTCACGCCTTGGCTAGTCCTACGAGCTACGAAGTTGAATCTGCAAGTGACTCGTAGAGCTTCCATTCTTGAACTAGCATGTGGGCTACAACACTTCTAGGTTTTCGGCTCAGTGCATCCGCTACTACATTGGCCTTGCCTGGATGATATTGTAGGGAACAATTATAGTCGTTCACAAGCTCCATCCATCTCCTGTGACGCATATTTAACTCCTTCTAGAAAAATAAGTACTTGAGGCTCTTTTGATATGAAAATACCTTAAAGGTTTCACCCACTAAGTGATGTCTCCAGATCTTCAAAGCAAACACGATTGGAGCAAGCTCCAGGTTGTGTGTGGTGTAATTCCTCTCATGTGTCTTCAATTTCCTTGAAGAATATGCTACAACCTTGCCTCCTTGCATCAAAACACATCCAAGTCTGCATAGTGACGCATCTGTATAAACAACAAAGTTGATGCCGCTAACTGGAATTGTGAGGACTGGTGCTGTAGTGAGTTTCTCTTTGAGAGTGATGAATGCTGCTTGGCAAGCATCGTCCCAAGTATACTTCACATCCTTTCGGGTCAACATGGTTAGCGGGGAAGCAGTACTTGAAAATCCTTCGATGAATCTCTGGTAATAACCCGCTAACCCAAAGAAACTACAAATTTTTGATGCATTTTTAGGATGCTCCCAGTTTGAAACTGCTTCCACCTTACTGGGATCCACTGAAATACCTTCACTAGACACCACGTGTTCTAGGAACTTCACTTCATCCTTCCAAAACTCGCATTTCGAGAACTTCGCATATAATTGATGGTCTACCAGGGTCTGTAGGGCAATACCAAGATGTTCCTCATGTTCTTCTTTCGATTTGGAGTAGATGAGGATGTCGTCGACAAACACTACCGAAACTTTATCCAAGTAGGGCTTGAAGACTCGTTGCATCATATCCATGAATGCTGCCGGGGCATTAGACAACCCGAATTGCATTACTACAAACTCGAAATGCCCGTACCTTGTTCTGAAAGCAGTCTTATGCACATCTTCTTCCTTGATCCTCAGTTGGTAATAACCAGATCTGAGATCTATCTTCGAGAAGTAAGAAGCCTCTTGTAAGTGGTCAAATAAGTCATCAATGCGTGGTAGCGGGTATTTGTTCTTGACCGTCAGCTGATTCAACTTCCTGTAATTGATACACATCCTTAGATTTCCATCCTTTTTCTTCACAAAGAGTACTGGTGCTCCCCACAGAGAAGTACTTGGGCGTATAAATTTTAGAGCTAGTAATTCATCCAACTGCTTCTTCAGCTCCGTCAATTCTGTAGGTGCCAGTCTATAAGTCGGTAATGCAATGGGTCGTGCTCCTGCCACCAACTCAATGCAAAACTCTACCTCACATTTGGGTGGAAGACCTGGAATATCTTGGAAAACCACACCATACTGACACACTATAGGGATCTCATTCCACTCTTCCCTCTTCTCAGTGAACTCATGCTCCATACAAGCAAACAGGTGAGGCGTTTGGGATTCTGAACCCCCAACTTCTATCATGTCACCTTCCGAGTTCAGAAAAGATACAATTCGGTTATGGCAGTCTATCTGCACGTGATGTGCAGTTAGCTAGTCCATTCCCAGAATAATGTCAAATTCATGCATGTCAAGTACAATCAAGTCAATAGGTAAAGTAAATTCCTCTATCTCTATTGAACAAGCTTCACACACTGTATTTAAATGTGCAGTTCCTCCTACAGGATTTTCTACTACTAGATTCCTTTCTAATTTCTTCATTTTAAGACCTAATCGGTGTACTAGTGTTCGTGCAACAAAAGAGTGAGATGCTCTGGTGTCAAAGAATACTCTTGTTGATATTTGTGAGAGTCGTATGGTACCTTCCATGACTTCGTTCTGTTGTGGTTCGATGGTGAAGACCTTGGCCGTCTGAGGTGGCGGTGGTAGATGGGGTTGAGGTGGTGCTGTTATTGGTCCCTTGTATGGTGGCACTTGTTGTATAGGAACTGGATTCTGCACGTAGTGAGGTCGAGGCACCATCTGCTGCTGCTGTTGCGGTTGATTTTGGTAGAGGTTTGGATTCCGAGGTGCTCGGTAATCTTTATAACTATGTCCCCTCCCACAATTGTGGCTCCGCATCGGCATGTTCCCAAAGCTTTCAGGACTAGACGGACCTTGGATCCTCTGCTTCTTCTATGCTTCAGAGGTGCTACCCCTGAAGGCCTTAGATTTCTGGTTGTTCTTGGCGCTCCTCTACTCCAATGCCTTCTTGAATTCCAACATGTCCTTCTCCACCTTCCTTGCACAGTCCACCACTTTATGGTACTCGATGAACTCCCTCACGACTAGCCTGCTTCTGATATTTGGCCTCAATCCACTTCCAAAGCGGAAAGCCTTCTTCTCTTCCCCATCCACATCAAACTTGGCAAACTGTGACAGTTCAGCGAACTTGGCGACATATTCCATCACCGTCATACCTCCCTGCTCTAGTTTCATAAACTCCAACTCCTTTTCTCTCCTTGTGGTTTTTGGAAAATATTCCAAATAGAAAACCTCCTTGAATTTCTCCCAAGTAGTTACTGCGGTAATCTCCAATGCAGACTTCCACCACCTACGGGCTTGTCCCTCTAACATAAATGCAGCAAAACGGATCTTGTCTACATCTTACACCTTCATTACTTCAAATATGTGCTCCATAGAGTCGATCCAGTTCTGAGCCTCTAGTGGATCTACTGTTCCCTTGAAAGATGATGGTCATAACTTCTTAAAACTCTCCAAACTTGATATGTTTCTCTGTGTGACCTTTTGGAGTTGTGTTTGTTGTCTTTGCATCATATTGGCAATATCTCTCAAGGCCTAATAAACTCCTGCTAATTGGGGATCACCTCTGTGATCTCGTACTAGTGGTGGTTCATCGGTACGTTTACCTCTCCTTCGCCCATACTCCTCTTCCATAAGCGGTTCATTGGCATGTCCACCTCGTCTTCCTGCCATTTTATCCGCTCGTCTCTGTCAAGCGAATTTACACATCCGAACTTCTTGTAAGTAAGAGTCTCAGATGTGTAGGGTTGTTCAACCAGCATACAAAACTTATGAGATATCGACACATCAAAAGCTTTCAAATCTCAAGAAAATCTTAAAACTTATGAAATCTGATTTAAAATGAAGAACTATAGCTCTGATACCAACTTTGTCACAACCCAAATTCGTGATACCGCTTAGGGTTCAAAGGAGTCTAGATTACGACCTTCACTTCCTTGTAAGGAGAGTGGCAGTTGAATAACAATTAT
>JAUPMG010118432.1:0-11821 GCA_031762675.1 Pachysandra terminalis | reverse complement strand
AAAGTACACCTATCAAGGGATCCTGATGGCCAGCCTTTTCTTACACAGACTGAGATGAGGGTAAGGCTAGTTGAATGCATGCATCGTTTAATTAGGATGCATCAACAGATACTGTAAGTTGGAGATAACTTTATGTAGTTTCCTTTAGTATTTTTCTCTAACTGATTTGAACAGTACTAAGAAATAACTTGCGACTATAGTTTTGGTAATGTTAAATATTTCATTTTATAATGTCCAAATGCTATTCATTGTTTAGACGTTTTAACTGGTGATGAAATTCTGAACAATTACTCTTTTAATTTTCTATTTCATTTTGTATTCACCTTTTGCTAAGTTAATATAGGGACCGGAAATGTCTTTAAACCTTTCTGATTTTTCCAACAGATTTTGAACGTGCGTAATTTAAGTTTCTTTTGATTATGAAATTTTGTCTCACCCTTTATTTTCCTATTCCTTCAGGCTGTCGCTGGGATTATAATCAACAGGCACTTCATATCGGAGATTGATCCGGTGCGTCTTGAAATTATTAGATATTTTATTTTGTAGCATGGCTCTTTACATTCTCTGTATCCATGATCCCTATATAAGAATGCGAGTTATATCTACCATTTGTGATGAATAATATCTACTTTTCTGCAATGAAATGTATGTAAGAAAAATTCTTATATCTTTTGAACTATTATAGTATCATGTTGGACCAGGGACAGGGCATGGAATAAAAAATTCAAAATCTTTGGAAAAGTATAGAAAAATTATTTTTCATTCCAGTGAATAATAAAATATGGATGTTTGAGTTTGTTTATATGTATGCACACACACACACACACACACTGTTTCCTGAGATAAAATACATCATTGAGGTTTGACTACAACCTTCAAAAAACGGCTATATATATATATATAACTAGAAAGAAAATAAAGAGTAAGATAAAGGATTTCCAAAACCCAAACAAAAAAGGTCTATATAATACTGTTTCCTGAGATAAAATACATCATTGAGGTTTGACTATTGGATCCCAGTAACTTAGGTAAAAACTATATCATTGGCTAATTATGATAATTTTCTTAAACTATTCTAGTAGGCGGTATACAACATTGAGGTTTTGAGCTTCAATATCCGTTACCTGTCGTACAAGTTACACTGTTGGTCATTATAAAAATTATTGTTGGTCACGAGAATTTTTTTTTCAACTATTCGTTGTGATGGTATATATTATTTGAGATTTGATTCCTGAATCTTAATTACTTATGATAAAAAGTATACTATCAATCACTAAAAAGTAGAAAAAAAATTCAACTATTTTCCTGCCACTTACCGCAACAGGGGAAGTGGTCATACCTGGTTGTATTATCTGCTAAAGAAGTGTAACTATGGTATTTAAAAAATCTTGTGACATGCTATCACATGCGACAACTGAGCTGGATAGGCTCCGGCATTACATGGGTTGTCAAGTGAATGATTTGGATTGGCCACATTATGTTTCCATGTGGCAGAAAGGTCAATGTCTTACCAAGAAAATAAACCTGGCGAGAAAAACCAGAAATCTTTTTGTTTTTTATTTTTTCTGGGAAATGATGAAATTCAGTTATGAAAAAGAAAGCCAAACAGAGCAGTCCCTTTTTATTAATATTATTTGAGGATGCCGCTTCCCTCCATTCCCCTCCATTCCTTTTGGGTCAGAAATCTCATTATCACTCCTTGTTGCATGACTATACAAATAGTCAATTTATCCAACAATGTGCTGGATGTATTTGATGATATTATTAACTTCCGAAGGACCCAACTACTAATCTTAGAATGTGTATAAAAGACATGCATTTTCCTTCGTTTTTTGGAATCCTTGCAGTTGGAAACTGAAATCTTATTTATTTTTTGTTTTATCAGCGTCGAATCAATTGAAATTTAAGAAATGCTTTAAAGGTTATAAGTAATCCAGCAGGACATATCATGTAGTCCCAGATGGAATTATGGAATATTGAAATCAAGAAACGAGAAGGGCGTATAGGAGCCAGTTTGATCATGAGGGAGTGAGTCTTACGATCATGCATTTTGGTCCCAGCTGGTCGTAGTTAAACTAAAGAAGAAACCCCATTTGGAAATATACATCTCTATTTTTAATACAAATTACTAGTTCCTACAGGAATTCTTATAACCTTTTTTCCACTTAAGAATGTTTATATGTATTATCAAGAGTTAGCTGCATTTTAATCCAGAAGTGTTCCAAGTTAGGCATCCTTACTCTGTTGTGCAGGAAATAATTTGTGCTATTGCTGAACTTGAAAGTGACCGGCAACCCCTTGCTATGCGGTATAATCGGAAAACTAAGGATACCACCTTGGGGATAATGCAAATGCTACCAAAAACTGCAGAATGGCTTGAAAGGTACTATCTATATGTTCTGATTTTAGTACAAGAGTGAGCTCCTTAATAAATTGTCAGCTCTATGTTTTCTTGGTTGTATTAGTCTAAGTTGGATTTCTTTGCAGTGAGATGGGTTTCCGGACATATGAAATAGAGGGGCACCCAACGCTTCTTTACAGGCCTTTCGTAAATGTGTATTTTGGTGCTGCCTATCTTAAGTGGTTATCAAATTTTGATCAAAAGTATGTTCACAATTGATGTAGATTTTGTTAGATATGCAACTTTAAATTTTCCTAATGTTTAACGTTCTGTTCATTAGATATGCTATGTTACAACAGGAATTATTTCAACTGTCTGTTTGAGTTACTTCATCCTGTATCGTTAACACTTGGGCTGATATCCGCAGAGAGAGAAGTGAAGAGTTTGTGGTTAGGGCTTATAGAAGTGGTACGAAAAAGGCAACTCATAAGTCTACATTGGAATACTGGAGACGCTATCTTTCAGTCAAACAGAGTCTTCCTTCCAGGAGGTTGTTTCAACCCCATAAGTTTGATAAGAATTTTAAATCTAGATTATCATTTCCAGAGCTATTCTTCTAACATACTAAAAAAAAAAACTATTGTAGTGGTGCAAAGTAAACTTAAAATGCATATTCAAATTTGTTAGAATCTGTTTTCTCTGTTCAGAAACTAAGGCAATTCTGCAGATCCTATTCATTGGTTCTTTGAAAAATAAAGATTTTCTTTTATTAATTGTCAATCGACGTCTTTGTGAAATCCAAAAATTATATATCATGGTACCTTGTGATACTCGATGCGGTATATTCTCTTTTGGCATTTAGGACAACAGAAACACTTTATGTAGGTTAATGTACATGATTTATCCTACAGGAATGGTGCCAAAATATCCAGGATCTGTTGACATGCCTTCTACCATTTATTAGCGCTTTCTTTTTTAGTGTATTGCCTATCCTAAATTCAAACATTGCAACTAAATGGTGTGAAGACTGAATCCATTACAGTCTCTATAGTTTATTGCCAGCTTGCATCGATGAAGGTGCACAATATGAGCTGTTGATAGTAAAATCTATGAGAATTGGGTCTTTGATTTGTGTGTATGTGTGTGTACTTGTATGTTTATTTATACCTATATATATTTGTTAAGTTATACCTACCAGTGGTTTTAGGGTCTGTTTGGCATAGCTTCCTACAAACAGAAGGGCTTTGAATCAAAGCCTTTAGCTAAAAATTGTGTTTGGTGAGAAAAATTTATATACAAAAGGATATTGTATACATAATTGTATGCTAAATGGGTATTTCTGTATTTTGGAAGAATATATTTAGAAACATAAGGGTAATTTTGACATTTTCTTTTAAACTTTATTATTTGCCACAAAAGCAGTTTTTAGAAGCAGGTCTTTCCCTCCGACAAAATGGGAGGTGTTACCAAACACACAAACCTTGGTGGGAATCCCCTTTGGGACTAGGAAGCTATGCCAAACAGGGCCGTAAAGCCGGATCACTCTTCAGACTGCTGAAAGGATAGTGTATATACATTCTTTAAAGCTGGACACTCTTCAAACTAATAAAGGGGCGGTCATCCAGCGGTTTGGCCAGTAGGTCCAACATCTAAATCACATCATAAAGAGTATTTGTTTTTTAAAAGAAATTCAGTACATGAAAGCTAGAAAAAATAGGGCAAAAGGGGGAAGATTCCAAATATTCTGAAAAAATTCTCACTAAAAAAAACTCATGCAAAACTGTAACAAACAGAAGTAAGTGAAGTACTAAAATAGAAACTCTCACTTACTAAAAACTTAGAAATTTTTTTTATCTCCAAATTTATCATCCCATAATTGGACACACTTAAGGTTGCCAGTTCCTTTTTTCTTCCCTGTTCAATCAGGCAGCCTGGTTTGATTCTGAAGGCACTGCTGCCTATTGTTTGCTTGAAGTAATCAATCAATATCTAAAGTGGATGAACTCGTAAGTATTGAAATTGCTTTACTGTTGTCTTAAATTTTGCAGGCGGGTTTTTGATGATCATCCGGCAATGCATAATTCTTCTGTCCCTGCTGCGCCTGTTTCACAAAATCCAGGTAGGTTTCCTAACGACCATTTGGGTGCTACATTTATTATTTTATTGATTACATTTTGAAGGTAGGTAACATGAAGAAATATTCATCAAAAAAATAAAGTGAACATGAAGAAATTTCTCTGTTCATCTACAAATAGTGAGTGATATAAAAGTGTTCAATCTAATTATTTTATAATTGGGCCATAGCAACCATGCAGTAGGTCAAGATAATTAAAAGAATTGGTTGCTTCTTTGATTGTGTTTCTAACTACTTGAATACTGATAGTAAAAACGTTTTCTGTCTCTTCAGTTATCGTTTTTTTTCCTTTTTAAACTTCATAAAAACCTTGTCAAGTGCCACTATTTTTCCTTTTGAATTTTTTATTTTTATCATATGGGAAAGAGTAAGTTTCTTTGTCTTACTTCGGTCGATAGTGGGAAACTTCTTGTCTGATTTCCTTTTCATGTGATAGCAAGTGATATGTATACATATTGGGATTCAAGGGCTTCTCCAGAAGACATGGACGAGTTATGGAACCATCCTGATGTTGTTAAAGAATGGACTAAATCAGGAGAGAGACGGGGAAAAGTAAGATTTTCTCATGATGCCGAGAAGAGACCATATCTTTCCCGAGTTGAAGTGAAGGTAAGACCAAGTAAGAAAGAATGTACTTCAACTCTTAGCTATCTTTTGCAACTTAATAAGTGTCTTTGATGGACATCCACTTTTTTAGATGCCATTTCATGTTGTCATACTTGTAATATTCAATTTGCCTTTGAGATTTTAATCTTTGACTCTGCAAGTTTTGTAAATTAAAGATGTTAATAGAAGTTTAAATAAATCGTAGGATTTTTGGATGAAATTTTAGAAAATGATTTAAAAATTAAGCATCATCAAAGACCTAGTTATCATTGTATAAAAGAAGAAAATATTTCAACTGGAAATTTGGGATTGATAACACGGTAACAGACTCTTTCACACATGTATGGAAACATCAAATTATGCAAAACTTTATAATGCTAGAACTGAATCTATTGATCTGTTCATGACTAACTGTTGAAATCTACAAAAAGAAGAAACCAATGTATGGATTTAGGAAATATCCTAATCCCATAGAAGGTATGGGTCCTTAATTCATAGATGATGAAATTTTATTCTTTGATTGATTTAAAAGGTATGTGAAGCCAAGCTTAAAAATTGATTGGAATTGGTTTTCTAAATGAAATTCATGTAAGCTTCTGTAGGGGTTCTACTATAACAGTATAACTTGAATAGAGGTCTCACAATTTTTGTAAAGAATATTACATATTGGTCAAGTCTGAGGAGGTCAAATTGATTTGGGTTTGGAGTGTGGATTGGGAATCAATTCGTCTTCAAAAGAATTCCAAAACTGTGCAATCTTTCTCCCAGCTCTCTCTTCCTCTTCACACCCAATTCTGTCTTTGATATTACAGAAATCACTGTCAGCCTCTCTCTTTCTTCTCTATTGTTGCGACCATTTCCACTACACGTTGTCAATTTATGATGGCATAATGATTTTTTTTAAATAATAAAACCTAGAAATCTTCCATTACCTTTTATCAGTTATAATTTAAATAACTTATTTCATATCTTTTGAAAGTGTGAAGAAAATCCTAGCACCCCCATTCAACCTCAGAAGCCTTTGGTCTCTAGTAGGTTCACACCTTAGATCACCTATTTGTAGACTTCTAAAGGAGCAGAGCAGAATTCCTATTTCTCATTGAAACTAACAATGAACGACTGCATTTTCTAGGTTGGGGTCACAATGGGCCATCACTATCCTTTTTGATTCGCTTAAGGATGTTGTCCTGGAGCCAGATTGCTCGGATTCTTGTATTTGGACCCTTGATGCTAGGGTTTTTCTCCACCCGGTCTTTCTTCTTCCTTTTTCGTCCGGATCGGGGTGCCCCCGGTGCTCATTTTTCTTTTAACCGGATTTGGAGTCGTTGTGTCCCTTTTACAGTCAAATCTTTCATGTGGACCGCCATCTTGTATAAAATAAGCACCTATGACACCCTTCAGAGGAGGAGGAAAAACCTGTGCTTTCCCCCCAAATATGTGTTTCATCTGTATAGATGACTGTGAGTTGGTGAATCACCTTTTGCTTCATTGTCCAGTGGCGCTAGAGGTTTGGCTTTGTCTTTATCCATCAGATTGGGGTACAGTGGGTGTTCTTACATCATATTTGTTCACTTATGGAGTAGTGGAGATTCCCAGGGTTGGGGAAGAGTGTCCATATGATGTACAAGGCATTGTTTTTGGCAGTAAAGTGTACGATTTGGGGAGAGAGAAATATGAGGATCTTTGAAGACAAGGTGGATAAAAAACAGACTATCATTGATTCAATTATTTCTTAGTAGCCTCCTGGATGTCGGTGTTTCCAGAGTTCAAAGGTGTTTCAGTGGCGGATATCACAAGAGGATGGAGTATTATAGCTCAAGTCATCACCATAGAGCCCAGAACAGTTTGGACTTCTCCACAGATCGGGTTGGTCAAACTGAACTTTGATGAATCTTCAGTAGATCCATGATGGTCACATTTTGCATTCATTTTCGGGACTTATTGGTGAAGGGGACTCCTCTTGGGCTGAGTTATATGCTGTATTGGCTGGCCTGAAAGAGGCCAAGGTCATTAGGGGCGGGAGCGCCTTACCTGTTTAATCTGTCCCACTGCCATCCCTACAAATAAGCCACCAGTGAGAATTTTGATAATTATAAAAAAAAGTCTCCCATCTTCTTGCCAACTAGCATTAGTGCCCCTTTATCGTCTTACCTATTTAGTGTTCAGAATGTTTGGTATTCTTGAATAAGAAAAGATGAGACACAATATCTTCCCCATAATTTTCTATATCAGAATTTTCTAATTTTTTAGATAAATAAACACAACCTCTCGACTTTCTTTATTTTCTGATTTTTTAGATAAAGAAACACAACCTCTCACATTTTCCTGTCAATGAGTGAAGGATGGGACTAGTGGCAGCCTCCTTATAGCTTAGATGCCATCTCTCAAGTGGAAGATACATTTGTGTCTGCTGTGACAGCAGCTGTAGGATCCAGGGGCGGAGCCAGGATATTATTGTAGGGGGGCAAGATTTGATTGGTTGTCTCAAGTCCATAAATTAGAAAAAAAAATTACAAATCATTGATACAAATTTTAACAAAAATTTTCTTTTCATTGATAAAAATAAGATCGGAAATGACGAAAATGTCCAAATTGTATTAATATTCTGGTCATGATAGTTAGGGGTGTAATTGGGTCAGTTTAGTGGCCAAACCAAATCAAACCAAAATACAGTGAAAAGATCAAAAATCAAACCACAGTCGAACCACCCCAAACTACGGTGATCTAAACCGAATTAAACCAAAATAGATTTGGTTTGATTCGGTTTGATAAAATTGATGTTATTTTATATATTAAATACACACATATACACACACATACAAAAAAAAACATGCATACATACAGGGGCAGAACAAGCTTTTCTATAGAAAACTTTTCTATTCTTTCTTTATTTATATAAAATAAATAGCAAAATTTTATCAAAATTAGAGAAAATTCACTATGAAATTTCGATGATTTCAATAAAATAATTTGATTTTTAAGTTATTATTTTAATCAAAATTAATTATTTCAGCAAATTTCAAACATTTTTGTCAAAATTGTCTGAAATATTTTACAACAAAATTTTAGGATTTTGATTTTGCCTACTTAAACGTACATGAAAAATTTCAACGTAATTTAAAACCTTAACATATATTAATAAATCGGTAAGGCTGTAAATGAGTCGAGTCGAGCCGAGCTTTGTCCATCTCAACTTGAGCTCGTAAACCTTGAGCAAGGCTCAGGTTCGACTCAAGCTCATTAAAAGATTTTGAGATCAGGCTCAGTTTAGGCTGGTTAGAATATTTTAGGCTCAAGTTCGGCTCATAAAAAGTTCGGCTTGCAAAAACCATTAGCGTAGTCCAAATATATTATATTATACTTGATGATTATTATTATATCTAGCATAATATTTTTTTTATAATATATTAATATACAATATAAGATATAGGAATATTGATATATAATTTCATAAACAAACCGAATCGAGCTTTAATCGAATCGAGCCTACTCAAGCTCAACTTAAGCTCATTAAGTTAATGAGCTTTTTATTGGCCTGGTTCAGCCCGTGAACCTAATTATAGAGCTCAAGTTCGGCTCATATGAACCGAGCTAGCTCGGATCGTTGACAACGTTATAAATAGGTATAAGGCTAATTTTAAGAAAATATGTGTAAGAATATAATTTTAAGAAGTTATAAATATAGATATAAAAAAATGGGTTAAATTTGTAATTTAAAAAAAAAAGATATATATATATATATATATATATAAAGAGAGTAATTATTTAAAATTTTGAAAAACCGTGAGAGTTTTGGGGGATCAACATGTAATTACTAAATATAATATTAATTTTTTAGGGACAAAAATAATTTAGGAGGGGAAGATTTTTTGTAGGGGAGACAATATGTAATATATTATAAAAATTTTATACCTAAATCAACTTTATAAAAATTTGAGGGGCTGTTGTCCCCTCTCGCCCCAATGTGGCTCCGCCCCTGAGCCTGAGCGAGGTACCCATGGGGGTATTATATCATTAGTCACACCAGTGTATTAGCTTAAAGATTTGATTTTGGATGAATCTTGAGCTCAGGTTCTGAGTATATATATGATCACTAAAGACTACCAATTGTATTGACAGGTGATATTCTCCTCCTTTGGACAAATAATATTGTGGATGGGCCTAATTAGCCTTTATTTTGCTCTAACCAGAACTGTCCATGACCCTTGCTGATGTATTGAAATTTAGGTTTGAACTATAGATCTCACATACTGCCCCGTGCATATGCTTTACTACAAAGCCCTCATTTCATGCTTCAGTCATTCTAAAGGGCAAGGGTTTCGCCATTGATGCATCACATAAGACCATGAGATCAAGAGTGGGAGTAGTTGGACTTGGATCCCAATGTACCCACACACATCACAGATGACTAAAGGAAAGAGCTAGCACGTAATCTTTATATCACTCATGACATTAAAATTATTCTTTCAAGATTGACTTTTTCATATTTTTTTCTTTTGGCCACTACAAATCTGGCATATATACTGTGTTCATCTTTGATCTATTTTTATCTATCAGAAAAGTGAAAATTACCTTCACTTTGATTCTTTAAATTACCACAAAAATAAAATGAAATCTGCTGAACTTTTGGAGTGATCTGGGTTTTGTTAGATCGGGTTCTTTTGCCTTAGAGGGAAACTTCTGGTTTTCAATCTCGCCAATAATGTATGGAAGCATGCCCAACACACATACACATACACAAATAAGGTTTCATGGATCATTGGAGATATGGCAGGGGATTGTCACAAACGGTTTCTTTTCTTGTATATAGAGACGTGTTAAGAAAAGAAGATAAACGAGGTAAAGAAGAAATTAAGCACATACAATACAGGTTTACGTGGTTCGACAAATAGTACTTACGTCGATGGATGCACACTAGGTTTCACTATTCTCCAAAGTTCAAAAAAAGTTTTACAAATATCAATCAAGAAAAATATAATAAATATCTTATAATTAGAACTAAATATAATAGAAATTAAAATTATTATTATACTCCTAGACCCCAAAAGAGAGTTAGTGGCTGGATCATCAGTAAGATCAATCTCCACATAACCATAGTTGAACCTAAGCTTAAACCCAAAACCGACCAGAAAAGTAAATCCTATTCCTGGTCGAATCCAAAAACCACAATACAGGATCATCACTTAAAGAATAGGAAAATATAGTTGATGTCATCATCAAAACAAAATCTCTAGGTTCTGTTCAGATTGAGTCATCAAGTTTTGAAGTTTGGATACAATACCAAACAGTGCCATACACCAAGTCAAGCTGAAGTCAGATTAGGTTAGGTACTAGAAGAAGAGGAAATCAAGAAAGTCTTCAGATAAAAGGACATTCTGCTGACCAAATTTAAATTTTAAAGGCCAAACCTGAAATATCTTTGTCTTGAAAGCAAGATATTTTGTTGGATTGGGCCCACTGGAATGTTAGACAGGTAGGTTATAAAGGCAGTCAAGCTCTCAATGATCTATGCCTAAACTGAGAATACACATAATCAAGCTCCCATTGTTGAAGGAAATGTTTCAGAAGCAGTTGGGTCAAATGAGAAGCTAAGTGCAGTTGTGAATAAAAGATTGTTACTTCCAAATACTACAAAATACAAGGCTTTTTCCGACGGTCGTAAACTGCCGTTAAAGGTCACTAGACCACCGACAATACCTTTGTTGGCGGTCTACCAGACCCTCGACGATTGCCTTGCCGTTAATATTATTAACGGTGGTCTTCACGGTAGGCTGTAAACCCACCGTCAATGGTCAGACACTTCTCAGCGGTCTCAAACCGCCGACAATTGACATTTTCATTTTTTTTTTAAACTTCTGTCATGTTCAATACTATACAAAAAAAAAAAGAGAGAGCGGCCCGGTGGTCCATCGGAGGGAGAGTGCACCCCCGTCCGCGTAGCGGTAGCTGAGAGAGAGAGAGAGAGAGAGAGAGAGAGAGAGGGGGAGGGAGAGGGAGAGGGGAGAAAAGAAAAGTCAATTCTACGGGAATTTTTCCGCGCAAACGGGGTTTTCTCGGCGGTCTAATAAAACCTGCCGATATAACAACATTTAATGGTGATTTTTATTAAATCGTCGTTAAAATCCGCCATTAAAAATCCCTTTTTTGTAGTGAAATATTGTTGATGAAGATGAAATTCCTGAAATTGTTGACATTGCAGTAGAAACCTCAAAGGTGTTCCGAATGTCTTTGCTTTGGACATACTGTCAAGTCCTGCCTTGTCCAATCTAAGAAGTCATGGGTCCCTACTGGCCAGAAATTCGATGTCACAATGGGTATTGAAGCTCTTGTAGTCTCTGGAGCTAATAATAATGGAAAAGATCCTCAAGTCATGGAAGGAGCTACCGGGTTGAATAATTCCAATATTGTTGGTGAAACTGGTTGTTTAAAGAAGGACAATGATAGTATTTTCCCTGGTTATGGAAACAGGTTGCAACTGCCATGAGGACGGTTGACATGTTGCCTATAGTTGATGAGGTTCACTCTATTGGTACCTCATTGTCTGGGATTGACCTGATTGTTGAACTAATTTCGGGTGGTATTCAGGGGGTGAGTATTGGTGATGCACAATTGGTAAATAGGACCTGTTTGGGCTAATTTAGCCGTTGATCTCTTCGTATGGCTGATTTGTGCCGGATAAGGTGGATAAGGTCTTTTGAGGTTCGGGAATGCTCCAACCGCTCACCTAAACCGAAGACTCG
>JAUPMG010118421.1:0-11821 GCA_031762675.1 Pachysandra terminalis | reverse complement strand
GTAAACTATTCAAACTAAATTAAATCACTAAGACTGCCAAAAAGAAAAGAAATAATATGACAAGAAAAATTTGAAATCTGGTTGCTAGAAGAAGATTGGTATTTATATAGTAGCCAAATTCAAAATAATTTAATGAAATTGCAAATTCCCTCTCAGGGATATCAACAACAACAGAATTTGAAATAAAACTAGCATAACAATTCCTTGTCTTCAGTCATCACAACAGGAAAATTTAGAATTCTTCTCAAATCCTAGCTCTTTCTGTCTGTGTAATAGTTAAAAAAATAAATAAACAATTGAGACCGTACCTATGGAAATCCCAGCAATGGAGTTTCTTTGATTTGAGTTCCTGGATTGCTCGAGCTTGTTCTTAAATCGTCAACTTGGGTCGAAAAATAGTGACGGGACAGTGACGGGATTGGGATTGAACGATGGTGAGGGGAATGGGTTTCAAGTGAGGTGTTTATTTTTTGGGATTGAAGAGGGTGTTGCGAATGGGGCTAAAGGAGAGATTTGAGATGATCGAATGGTGGTGGTGGTGATTTTTTTGGGTTTGGGAAGGTGGTGGTGATTTTTCTGGGTTTGGGAAGGTGGTGGATTGATTGTGAAGAAGAAGAAGTTGAAGTGGGAGAAGAAGAAAACAAATGGAGAGATTGAGAGAAATTACCTGAAAATGATGGAGCACGATTTGCCGGTGTGTAGACATCGGATTTGGACCGTCGCCGGCGTCAAATGGAGAAGAAGAAGAGGATTTGAGAAAAAGGGTGAAGGAGAATTAGGGCAAAGGGATTGAGGGCTAAACTGAAATTTTAGAAAACTTTATTAAGGGCAATTTTGGTATTTCAACACTTTCAGTAAAAAAAATCACTGAATCTGAAAATGTTTTAAAGATTTTGAGCTGACCATAACAAGACTTTTTCCATGCACTGAAACATCATTTCAACTTTGTGCATTTCCCTTACCTTAAAAAACCCTACAAGGAACAAGATTCTTGTTGCAAACCCCAACCAGTGGGGGTAAGGATATATGCCATGTTAACCTAGATTCTGAAGATAGTAATCTTATAGTAAGCAAATTTAAGTTCACGCTCAAATACCTTGGTTGTGACGCCGTACTCGTTCGATCTCTTGGGTTCATGACTTTGTCAGTCTGTGTGTTCAAATCCAAGCAAAAATGCCCAATGACATTCATATTTAAGTATAAATGGAATTGGAAACATGATACAATCAAGTAAACTGACTAACAGCAACTCATCTTTTGCACCGATTTTAGAATATTCAAAATAAATAACATTTCTCAGTAATTCTTACAATCACCTCTGCTAGAAGAGCAGAGATAAAGCAGTAGAATCTTACACTATATTAACCATTCAACATTATAAAATACTGCCTTTTCTGATAAATTGGGATAGCAGAACAGGCTCGTTGTAGCCTCCAACTAGTCAGGAACTCAGGATGAGGCATCCTGTTAATGTTACTATAAAATACTGCCTCAAACAAGCTACTTAAGAAATATAAATTCGAAAATAGAAGAAAAAGATGAGACAACATATCCAATCAAAAAGGTGCAGTGTTTAACATGAATTTTGGATATCAAACAAAAGATGGATTATCACCCACTAGAAGCTGGATGGTAAGGAGGATCCTGGTCCCAACAGTGTCAATTTTACTTTTTACAAGGACTGCTAAGATATCATCAATGTAGATGTTATGAAGGTGTTTAAGGAGTCCATGAGGAAGCATTAAGGACGCAAACTTTAACACTACATTCATCACCTTCATTCACATACGTGGATGGGGCAGATCATTTAAAAGCGCTAGGCTTATTAGCTGACTAGTAGCTTGTACAAGGTGCTAATGTACAATGTCCAGTCTAACTTTGAAATAAGCTTTCAAATGCACAATTATAGCAATGTTTACCAAATGGTTCCGTCTTCTTTTTCTTTTTTTTTTTCTTTAATTCCGAAAATACACTTATTTTATCTTATCTTATCATTATTTGACTTGCACTTTATTATAGATAGACTTGTAACTCACCATAGTAGGACTTATACCTCACCATAGAGGTACATATGGCAAATTCAGGTACACATGGTAAGTTTACAATGAGCGGACTTGTACCTCAACATAAATGACTTGTACCTTACCATAGAGACTTGTACCCGGCAGTACAAAGGGTATATTGATCATTTTAGCCTTTGCCATGTCTGCGTCATGTGACAAAACATGACAGAACCATTTGGTTATTTCAAAGTTAGATAAGACGCTCTGGTAGATTTTGGTAAATGTTTTTCTAATGTAGGAGTTATAGGTGGTTTTCCCTTCTTAGTGTATGATAAATAGGTCAAGTTGAATGGTTCTCTATAAATGTTCTTCTAGAGTTCTAAGGGGCACAGACAATAAGACCCACATTAAGTCACACAATCCGACATTTAAGGTGATGTTCTGGCGCTCAAAATGTGAATCCGCGTTCTGAGAGCGAGAACGTCACGAATCCGCGGATATGACTTTTCAAATCCACGGATTTGAAAAGTTAATCCGTGCATTGGAGTAAATGCATAAAAACAGGGTACTTTCTAATATTTTTATAAGTTATTCATAAAACGGACTACTTTATGATATTTTTAAAACTTAAAAACGGGATAATTTAGGATATTCTTAAAACATTTAGGGGTTAAAATTTGAAAAAAGAGGGATAAATGATAAAACAGGAAAATTTAGGATATTTTGAAAACATTTAAGGGTTAAAGTTTGAAAAGGGAATCAACATTTTTGTTATTTTAGAGGTCTTTTAGAAAAATACAAAAAACAAGTGGCTTTATTTTGAAAAAAGGTTACATTATGTTGATACATTCGGCAGTATCTTGGTACATGAAGTACAGTTTATATGTATATATATAAATTATATATGTATATATAGACGCTCTATAGGCGCTCAGGACCACAGGTTATTTTCAAGTTTGGCGCTCTCACGCTCTCACTCCTACTTTTGCTCTCACACCCGCTCGGCGTTCTGGTGACTTAGCCCACACTCCCTCTAATTCTTCAAAATCTTTCACCTACAGTATGCAAACAATTCTATTTTCTTTCTTAACACAATTTATTTCCAGATAACATAGAGACGGACCATCCTTCCCATAGTGTAAAGGATCGGGATGAGTCGCGATCCCAAGCTGATCCCGAGTTATTAAAAAATCTCGGACTCAGTCCGAAACTATGTCAGATTGTCCGATCCAGATGATCTAATTCAGTTTCGGACTGAATAAAAAAAAAAATGTTTTAGATAGGCCTATCCCGAGTTGAATCGCAGATACATATCGGACCGGGGCGATCCCCAATACAATACCGAGTTTAAACACCATGTTCCTTCCAACAAACATCAGAAGATAGATTTTCAAAACTAGAATATGAAAAGAAACTGCCAGGTCCCATCAAATTAGAAATCAAACACTAATGTGCCAAACTGATACCCACAAATACAAACACAATAAACACATAAATCCTGAGTGAAACAAAAATTTAAGAAAATAAAATAAAATAAAATAATAAAAAAACAAGAAACCCACATCAATAAAATATAAAGTACTCAAAATACTACAGCACCAATACAATTAAACTAATTCTGATCAAATGTGAGATGGTAATCACGAAGATGATGAAGAAGTAAATACCTTTTCTTTTTTAATGGGTTGACGCCCGAATCCACGCTTACCCCCAGAACCCGAGCAGTGAACTTTAAAAGACACCATGGAAGGTTGTTGATGATGATTAAAGCAAGCATACAAAGCAAATTGGTGGCCACTGATAAATGTATTATGGCTTCTACCAGTGGTAATAGAAGGAGTAATTGACATGTCTGCCTGAAAATTCAAAAAGTCTAAACATCATCATCAGAAGAAGAAAAATTCTAATGCAAATAAAAATTTTATTTGAGATATTCAAATACTATACCCGTTTTATTACTGAAACACAAACGCAATTGCAAGCCACTGCGCAGAGATGTAAAGGGTTGTCTTCTTGTTCCGCGGGAGATAAGATGGTCCATTCTCAATTTTTCTTTTTTTTTTTTTTTGGGTAAATTACATTGATACTCCCTTAAGTTTGACATAATGGCAACAAGTACTAGGGGTGCAACCTGTGTCGGTCTAACCCGAAACCGACCCAATCAAATCCGGCTTTGGGTCGGTTTGGGTTTTATATCACTTTGTGTCAGTTTTAGGTTGAAAAAGTCAACCCGAATTAATTCGGATCAATTTTGGGTTAGGGCTTTAGATAATCTGACCCAACCCGAAACCCAAACCAAATTAACCAGATTAATAATATACATATAATATATATTAAAGGTATGCAAATTTTATAATTAAGGGTTCATAAAAACCCTTCTAAATTTGTGCTATTTCTAAATAAGCCCCTTGTAGTTGAATGTGTTGGGCAAGTTAGATTAGATATTTTAAGCATTTACACATTGTTCAGGTTGGTTTAAGTTTGAATGTATGATTCAAACTATCATTGTGCTTATTAATGCGAATTAACCTGACCCAAACCAACCCGAAATTATAATTTGGGTTTGGTTTAGGGTTTACAAAATAAAATCAGTGTTTGGGTGTCATATTTCGGGCCGAGTTGGGTTTGGGTTGACCTTCAAGGAGGACGGTTTGAGATTGGGTTGAGGTCAACCTGACCCAAACTGAACCGAGTTGCAACCCTTACAAGTAACCCTCAAACCTTGAGCATTACAATCGATACTTTATTGGGCCAAACTAATTGGGGGGTCTAATAAAATGTAACAGAAACTGATAATTTGACCATAATACCTCCTCAATCAATCAATTACATTTAAGTATACTAAAAATATAGAAAATTATTAGGGAAAATTACAGATCAACCTTGTTTTAGAGGCTTATCCTCCTTTCACTCCTCTATAAAATAGCTACCTACTTATACTTTCTACTTTACAATTTATTTATCATTTCAGTCCTGATACTGCCAATTGGGACGATATATCAGAATATTTCAAATTCATCTTTTGCAAGACATTAAAGCAAATCACAAATGCTTTTATTTGACTTTTTTGTTTATTGAGAATCCAAAAACAAACATATGTTTTAAATTACTTTTGTTTATATATATATAATCTAAAAAAAATGAATTCTGTTTTTTTATTAAGAACCTAGAAACGAACGTGCGATTCAAAAAAGACATAAAATGGTTTTTTTCTCAACGAATATATATATATATATATAGAGAGAGAGAGAGAGAGAGAGAGAGAGAGGAAAAGGACTTTAGTGGTTTTAATAAGGATATTTGAGGCTTTTATAAGTTTTAGTTTTTTTTATTACTTTTGCAATCTTGCTTCAATATTTTGCAAAGGATAAATTTGAAAGATTCTAATATATTGTTCTAATTGACACTATCATAAGACTGAAATAATAAATAAATTATATAATAGGAAGTATAAGAAGCTATTTTATAAAGGAGTGAAAAAAAAGATAAGCCTCTAAAGTAATGCTTATCCGTAATTTCGCAAACTATTATTAATTTATCCTCTAATTGTAAGAGATAGTTGGAGTTTTTCATAATTGTTTTGTTTTTCGATATAAACACCTATTTTATTCTTAAGATTATTAAATAAGGTATAGGATATTTTTATCCTTTAAATATGTTGTTATAAGAAAAAAGCAAATATTTTGTTACTTTATTGGCTGTTACTAGCAGAATGGGTTTGTCGTAACATACTTTCAAATTACAAGAGAGGTGTTTGTGAGGACCAAGGTTTAAGGGTACTTCTTGTTATTATGCCATGAAAGTTGGCATAAGATGGTCCATTTATTTTCTGCATTTTGTTCTATCATGAAAGTTGGCCATCATTGAGTTGCCTTTTTGGTATTCTATATTTTCTACTTGATACGAGTCAACTCAAGATTCAGAAACCAATTTCACAGAGATCTTGAGCCTCTGGATTTCATTCATGACAGAGACCAAAAAAGAACTGGATTGGTTGAATACGACTGCTGAACGGCCCCGAGCTTGTACTGCGATGCTCGATCCCGATCCTGAGAAATATTTGTGAGTTATTGAACACGAAGCTGTTGCTGGAACTCTTCAGGCTTTGATGACATGGGTAGAATTTACCGCTTGGCCTCCTTGGCCTCCACCCTAGAGATTCTCTCTTCATCCCTTCTTCCATTAGAGATCTGGTTTGCTTTTGATCCCATATCAGAGATATGGTCGTTTGAGTATGAACACTACTGTGTGTGATTCTAGTTATCACACATTCCGATGTGAGACGTTTTTTAATTCGATAGAGATCTTTCATTGTAGATCCAAGTTCATGTGCATCGAGATATGTGATCCGCTTCATATACAACCTTCATGCTTGAATCAACTAAGATTAGAATGAAAGACAAAGGTATCTTCACAAGCATTCATTGTATTCAGCAAGCTCTGACTGTCTTGTCAATTCAATCAAACACTGATAAATATTTTCGTTTCTGGGTGTGATTTGTCTCTGACAATGGATTCATTAACAATGCCATTTAGCTCAATCGAACTACAACCAGGAGTCTTCTCTACACCTCTTTCCCTCATCATTATCCTCACTTCCTGGCTTCCTCCCACATATTCGCCTTTAAATACATATTAGCAAGCAACACATAAATCCCGCTGTCATGAGGATCCAACTCAAGAAGCTTCGACGCTGCTCTTTCCCCCATCAAAACGTTTCCATGAAACCGACACGCGAAAAATAGCGCTCCCCACACAACAGCATCTGCCTCCATGGGCATACTGTCGATTATACCTTCTGCCTCATCAAAAAGACCGGCCCTGCCTAAAAGGTCCACCATGCAAGAATAATGTTTAAGCTTGGGTTCAAGGTTGAACTCCGAGAACATTTGGGAAAAAAACAAACGACCTTCATCGACTATGCCAGCATTACAACAAGCAGATAAGACCCCAAGAAAGGTGACTTCATCTGGAATCAAACCAATGTCTATCATCTCCAAGAAGTGGGATATGGCATCACGGGCAAGCCCGTGAAGGGCAAAACCACCGATAATGGTTGTCCATGTCAAAGTATTCCTGATAGGTATCTCTCGAAACACCGACACGGCCTGTTTGATATTCCCGCACTTAACATACATGCCAACAAGAGCCGTCCCTAATGCAACGTTTAAAGAAAGCTCGTCTTTTTTGATATACCGATGAAACCATATCCCCAGATCAAGTGCCCCAAGTTGAGAGCATGCAGTCAAGCAACTCACCATGGTAACAACATCAGGCTTTACATTCATCGCTTGCATCTCGTGAAGCAGATCCATAGTGTCTTTCGCACGATTGCATTGCACGTAACCAGCAATCATGACATTCCACGACACAACATCTTTCTCCGGCATCTCATCGAAAACTCTCCTAGCAGCATCAAGTAACCCGAACTTGGCATACCCGACAACCATCGTAGTCCACGAAACCATTGATCTCCTTGTCATGTTGTTGAACAAGGCATGTGCCTTGTCAAGACTCCCACACTTCACATACATATCCATAAGCGCATTCGTAAGCGGGATCGTAAATTATAACCCATTTTCTTCTATGTAACAATGAAGTTCTCCTCCAAGCTCCAAATCTTCTATCTGGGTGCAAGAAGAAACCACTCCAATCATCGTGACCTTGTCGGGTTTAACTCTCTCCAATTCCATATCTCGAAACAGCTTTAATGCTTCCCGAGCTTTCCCGCTCGGAACATAGCCACTAATCATAGAATTCCAAGAAACTACATCTCTCACAGAACTTCTATCAAACAACTGGTGTGCAACCTCCAATTCTCCACACGAAACCAGCATATGAATTGCAGTATTGTGCACGAAAACATCCAAATCGAAACCCAACTGAACTACATGCCCTAGAATCTCATAACCCATCCAAATCAACGACAACCGAGCACAAGCCTTGAGCAACAATGGAAAAGTATAATTATCCGGCAGCGACCCGCCGCGCATTACCATCTTCTTGTACATAATAACAGATTTTTTAGGGTTTTCGTTTTCCGAATACCCTCTAATGGCTATATTCCAAGAAAAGGTATTAGGGTTCATGGAATTATCCAAAATTTTGCTAGAATAATCAAGATTACCTGAATCAGAGAGTGAACAGAAAGCAATCAAACGACTTGAGGCGAACCCATCTAAGTATAATCCGGTTAAGATCATTTGGGCTTGAATCGGCTTCAGTTGCTCCATGGATTTGCAATTTTCCAACAGAGAGAGGAGGGGATATGATTGAACAGAGGTGTGGTTTGTGTTCCAAGAGGGTTTCTCTTTGTGGGGTAAGAGTGATCGAGTGTGGAGAAGAGAAAGGTGGGGGATTGAGTAAGGTTTCGGATTGGGACGGAGAGATCTTAGGGTGATGAGATAGAAAAGGATCATCAGGTACGTAGTACAGAAGAATATAACGCGGGGAAATTGTCCGGTTTTCCTGGGATGACAATGCAGGCTTTTGTCTCTGCACCTATGAAAACAGGTTAATCAGTTATTTCAATAATCTATAGATTAAGCCCAACGTGTGAGACTAGACGACTCAACGCACGAGTCGGCACAAAAAAATACAAAATTTAAAGTGAAATGAGAAAAATTGAAGAAAATATGATAAAATCATACAAAATGCTTAGGCTTAAAACTCCTAAAAAATGTTAAGAAATTTATAGTTTATTCTTTTATATTTTTGGATTGTAAATACTTATATTTAACTTGTTTGATAGTTTTTAGGTTAATGATTAGTTTTATTTTATATTCAAATATTACTTATCTTTAATAATTATCATTAGTTAATGGCTATCTTTGAACTTAAATAATTGTTACCTTTAATAAAATATATGATACAACACATACTGACATACATATAGATAAATTATTATGTCAGATCAGAACCATATCGGATCGGATGGGGGCATATATGAATTCAATCCAATTTACAATTCAAATCGAATCGGATGGTTTTTAATCAGATTTCGATCATAAATCAT
This sequence comes from Pachysandra terminalis, assembly GCA_031762675.1. Lineage (NCBI taxonomy): Eukaryota > Viridiplantae > Streptophyta > Magnoliopsida > Buxales > Buxaceae > Pachysandra > Pachysandra terminalis. The sequence continues at coordinate 2,803 of JAUPMG010118421.1, read as the reverse complement.
ATACTGCAAAGTTTTCGGGTCGAATCCAGATCATGATCTGATCTATTGCCAGGCTTAGATTAGAGTAGTTGTTAGTTGTCACTTGACAAAATTGTATTTCATCATAACATACGGATTGGTAAGGGTGTACAATTAGGCTACATGTGCCGTTCCGGCACGATAAGGCTTATGACTTTTGTGTCGTGTTGTACCTAATTTCAGATCCCAAGCTCAGACCGTCTCACACGAGGCATGATTATTATCGTGCCGTACCAGGCGATGCTAGGCCAGGCTCGTGCTTTTCCCTGTAACTTTGTCAAAATTAGGTCAAACCCAATTGTGATCACTCTGGGGTCGGGTGAACATGGAGTCATCACCATTCATCGAGTTCGGGCGTGAATGGTTACCTATTGGTTGATTGATTGATTATGAAATTAGACCAAAATTGTGAGATTTGGACGGCCTAACTAGATTCAAGTAAGGGGATTTGAGAGAGTGGGAAGGTATTAGGCACCCACTCATCTCCCGGTTCAAAGTTGTTTTGGCCATTTAGATAAAACCTAAAAAAAAAACTAAAATGAATAAAAATCTAGAAAAATCCTAAAAATAATTCTAAAATCATCAAAATCTCTAAAACCCTATATGCATCCAAAACCCTTAGAAAAATCCCAAAATGAAATAAAATGCATCTAAATGGATTAAAATACTGAAATAACCTGAAATACTAAAAATCTAGAAATGCTTAATATAATAAAGAAAATATCCTAAAGTCAATATTAAAATATAAAACCCTAAAATTAAGAATACTATAGGAAACTAACCTAATCTTTCTAAACTAATAACAAAAATATAAAGAAAATAGCAGAAATTTAATGACAAAAATTACTATCAAGATTATGATATGCAATAAAATACACATTCATGAGATAATGGCCTAAAAACTCAACAAAATCCACCAAATAGAGATTGCAATAAACATGGATTAATCATATTCATGAAAATATCATCCATAACAATATACATCAAGTCTCATCTCCATGGTAATAACATGATAAAAATATGTATAAAATAAAATAATAATAATAAAAAAAAATTGAAATACCTGTAGCAGTAGACGTGCTCTCTCTGTGTCTGTCTCTGTTCTTTGATATGAGCTCCTTAGCCTTGACTTGAGAATAGCAAATAGACTGGGATGTTTACTGTAATTGCGGACGAGATGGGATTGCAATGAGATTCAGGTGGATTGGTTTGAGGAGCTGCTATTTTTGGGGATTGAAACAAGGGGTTACTGGGTTGTTTCTGGTTACTAATGGGAATAGGTTGGGCTGCAATAGATTGAGAACAGAAGGTTGTGGTGGATGGATTGGAACGAGTTGGTTTACAGAGAAGAAAAGTGAGGGAGTTGCAGTGGGATTGAAATAGTGATTATGTCATGTTGGGCTTTGTCGTGTTTGTGGGATGAAGAGGGATTAAAAGAAGGGTGGAGAACGTTGGATGGGTGCTCGGTTTGCAGGTTCTATTGGAACTGAACTAGGAGAATGGAAGGAGATGGAGGTTCGAACAGAGATTAATGGACGTTCGGGTGGTGCGATGAGCAGGGCAGCGGGAAAGTGGTGGTGGTGCGATGAGATTGATGAGGTGTGGGGAGCTTCGGTGGTGATGGACGAAAGGAGGGTGCTGAACAGGGGGTTTGGAAGCTTGGTTGAAGGTGGTTTTTAACGGAGGAAGAGAGGTGTGAGAAGAAAGTCTGAACAAAGAGAGAGAGAGAGAGAGAGAGAGAGAGAGAGGAAGGGAGAATGGGGTGGAGCTTGTGGAAGAAGAATAAAGAAATAGAATAGAAGAAGAAGAAGAAGAAGAAGAATGGAAAAGGGGTTACCGGATGAGATTCGAGTGTGCACGAGATTGTCGGATTGGAGTTGACGTCATCGCCCAGATGGGGAAGGTGGTGCCGCCGTCGCCCGAGTGGAGAAGGGGTGAGGCTAGGGTTTCTCTTCGTTTTAGAGATTAGGGGTTTTCCGATTCCCGTCGTGAGAGGGTTTGGACTCATATCGTCTACACTGGCTTGCGTCTACTTGTGCACCAACAATTAATACATGACACGTGTCCATGGTTAGTGCACGTGATGAGTGGAGTGCCTAAATTAACGTGAACGTCGTAAACATCCTGTTAAGTTGAAGTTTAATTTAAAAAATAAATATAACAGAAAACGAAAAATAAAAAACGAGAGGGAAGAATAATCGTCTTTTCCGCCATTTTCACTCTTCCTCTCCTTGCTTACTCTTCTACCACTCTCACCTTCTATTTCTGACCATAATCAACTTGCTGAACTTCCTCATCGAAACCTACAAGTTTGCAAACATCTGCTCCGAAACCCTTGCCAATTTGCTCCTCTGCTCCGATCGGATTGCTCTACGGTCAGCTTCTTCTCCGATTAGATCTTGCATATTAGCGCTCCTTCTCCAATTAGAGCTGGCAGGGCTTGTGATTGCTTACCTTTCATTACATTTAATAGCTGCTTTATCATAAGCCCTGATATCTAGAGCAGATGGAAACCTAATAGAGGTTGATAAAGCAAGGTTAGAAATTCAGTATTAGGGAGAGTGAAATTCACGATCATTACAACCTTGCAGCTTCTACTTCGTTGTCGAAGAACCCAAGATATATATACCTGAAGGTTGTAAACGATCCGAATCACGTACCTCGATGCACACGAACCCGAATTTGCAGCAAAAGATCTCTATCGCACTGGATACCGTCCCACGTCGGTATATGTGATTACTAGAACCACACACACTGGATCCACACTCAATCGACCTAGGGCTTT